>JAOUQU010424088.1:0-10589 GCA_028566735.1 Ammoglanis amapaensis
GGGGGGGGGGGGGTGAGTGTGTGGGTGTGTGTGTGTGTGTGTGTGTGTGTGTGTGTGTGTGTCAATTAACTTCAATAATACGAATTCCATGTATGATCCAAAATACAGAATCTAAGACATAAATAAAATGGACATATCATGTTCGGCAGACGTTTCTGTATCAATTCTTTCATTTACCTGAAAGAGGAAGACGTCGCCGTAGACGTTGCTCAGGCAGAACACGTTCTCTTTTTTGGGATGTTCAGGAACTGCCTGAACGATTCCATCTTCAGTTAGCAGAGCGTGGCTCGGCGTGGTCTCCTGCTCGGGAGATCCTTTACCGTAGGTTTCATAAAGCAGAAGTGTACAACCTGCCGAATAAAGAGTTTACAATCCATCAGACGGTTCGGAAACGTACATAAAGTGTCACTAGATAAACAGACAGACTTTATTCATCCCTATTTTATTTATCTTTTGAGGTCATGTTTTACACTTTAGGTAACATTTATCACACAAGTCAAATCCGACAGCGTCAGGATTAAAGATTTTGTATCTTCGATTTGCCCTTTTTTGGACTGTGGGAAGAAAAAACGTAGTGGATTGAGATGATGAAGCTTTTAGAATCAAAATGAGGCTTTGAGTGTTGAAACAGAAGAAAAATAGCATGCAGGCGTTCATGCACCTATGCATGGCTAACAGTGCATGACGGACTTAACTGACTAGCAATTTGGTTAGACTCTTTTTGTGAAGTTTAGCTTCGCTGGAGGTGGAGGCTCAGTGGGTAGCCTTACGACAAGACAGTCCTACTTGTTTGTGTGGAATTTGCATCTTCTCTAGTCCCTCCTTCTGAAAGTTTTAATCTGGGTCTCCTTATACATGATTTTTGATCAAAACCTTGATCATTTTCTTATTTAATAATCGTGTTACACCAACCTTTTTGAAACTGAGAGCTACTTTTAGGGTACCAACTAATGTGAAGGGCTACCAGTTTGATACACACTTGTGAAATCACACATTTATAACCTTTAATGACATGTTACTATTAATAATGAATGATATTCATCTATGTGAAGATGCTGATCATGTAAATAATTTCTCACAATACTTTTCAACAATCATTTAACAAGGTAGGAAACAAATAAATATCGATATGCAAAATATGCAGCTATTTTTAGAACAGGTCCGCGGGCGACTCATTAGGTCCTTTCGGGCCACCTGCCCGAGGGCACCACGTTGGTGACCCCTGTGTTACACTCACAGTACCAAATACGGGAACGCAAGACTTCAGCGGTTTATACTAGAAAACAAAGCCTGTTATTAAGAAGCTTAGCGTTACACATGACCGTCCCCGGCGTGTCCGTACCTTTAAGAGTGACCCAGTACTGTTTCCACCTGCGACGGGGGACCAGCTCTATTTTCCGGTCCTTGTGCAGCGTGAGCAAAGGCTTGAAGGTCAGCCATCCAGCTCGCCTCACCACGCCCTGTTCCTTCTCGAACAGCAGGTCCAACTGCTCCAGCGAGGCCATGGTCTCCTGGCTGCTGCTCCCAGTATCCTCGGCAGAATTCTCCCCGCACTCCAAATCCGTCTCCGTCTCCAGCTCCCTCATGAAGTTGTCGTAGATGTTCTGCCTGACAGCGTCCTGAACCGAGCCACTGGAGGGCAGGACCTGGGACTGGGACTGGGAGCGAGGACGGGACTGAGTGTTGGGAAACCCTCGCAAGCTGGACACCTGAGAGGGAGAGCTGGTGTCGGCCGTTAGGCCATCGACTCCACTGTCGAAGCAATCCAGAGGCTCGTTGTATCTTGGCTCCTAGGAGGACGTGTCAGAGAGTAAACATAAGAAGGAGCAGCTGAATGGAAAGAGTCGGATACGACTGTAAACAAGTAAACAAAAACCGTTTGTATTTGTGTAATGATGAATAAAAGCGTTCTATATTGTAATGTTCTACATGCTAATACTGAGGCTACACCAAACCCCGATCAAACAGACTCTGTATTTCAGAAGTGTTACTAACTTATGCAAAATTGTTGTAGCCTGCAGAAAATAAACTCTTCCAACAACAAACGTAAATGTACTGAACATTCACAGAATTCACGTATTACAGGTCTGCACGACCGGGACGTCTTTTTCATAACGCCCCACAGCCTCCCTCTTTCAGACACCTGGCACAGTGTGCCAGCTAATAATATTCACCACATGGGACAACAAGAACGGCAGCACCTCGAGTCGCACATTGCCCGGGTCTTCTGAAGCAAACCTTTTGTAACTGTTCCCAACTGAAATGGCAAAAATATTATAGAACCTTAATGGTGGCGTGTTTGGAATTTCGAATACTTTTTCAGCAATGTGCTTCATACACACACGTGAGCTTTTAACCCGATCCGTGCAGTGAGACACACATTTGTTCATGGGCACTTTGGTCGTGACCTGTCGACGCTCCGAATCGAACCGGCAACCTTCCGATCACTGGGTTCCTAATAAGATTTATTTCAATCAATTTCAAAAACACAAAATAAACACGATGTAAACAAGTTCTGTTACGATGCCAGCAGGGGTGGGTGAGCGTGTTTCAGTGCGGACTGGCGTTACAAAACGTCTGTAAGCCGGGACCTAGAAGGCATGTGACATTACATAAAGCCAGCCATTGGGGGACAGAGATCAGGTACCTGGTATAATGACAATAAACATATTCTGATTCCGAAGTAGCTTTGAATAAACGTGTCTGTTAAATGTAAATAGAATTTTACCTTTAATTTCTTTTTCCGTCTAGTCAAGCTTCCGGTCCAATCACTGAGCCTCCTCATCCTATTCCTGATCGACTCCTTTTTCCCGGCGATGTCGGTGCTGGATTCTGATTTACGGCATGGTAACGTAAAAGAGGAATATTGCTGTAACCCTTGGAAGTCCTCGATATCCGGTTCCTCCATGACACACACGAACGAGGACCTGTGCTTGAAAGGGAGCGCGTTTGCAAGCTTCGGTTGGCCGGCGTTGGGAAAGGTGGCGGCCATGCCAGAGTCTCTGTAGAGATCAGATATTCCTGTGGTGGGTAACGGTTGAGAAAAGTGCTCCGTCTGTGTGTTAGATAATTCCTCGTCATGGTTATTGTGCTCTCCTCCCGTCCCCCAGGGCGAGTCATACCAGCTTTCTTCTGAGCTCAATGAGCTGCCCTTGCTGGTGCCGGGGATGGAACTGGCAGCTGCTGGAGTGGGTTCATAATCAGGCCTCGTGTGAGGTACGGTGGAGGGAACGGACTGGGGCGTAGGGGAAAACTTGAGCAGCTGGACAGAGCCTCCAGACTCACTTGGAAGCAGAGAGGATTTGGAGAGCTGATTAAACTCGACTCTTACACTGCCATCGTTCTTAATCACAACTCTGGGACTGGTTTGATCGCCCGCTTCCTCCAGTCTGGGGTTTCTATCAGGTGTCCGGTACCCATTTCCAGTATGACCATTACACTCACTTCTATCATCGTTCTTACTTAAACTCCCGTAGTGGAAGTTCTCAGACGCTAGCACTTCAGATGAACTTCTCCACTGACCACTGAGCCTTCGCCTCGCATCACTTCCTTTACTTAGACGGTTGAAAAGGTCGGACGACGCAGACTGATTAGACTTTGGTTGAGAAAAGCATCCTCGAGCCATGGCTTTGGATCTAAAACCGGAAACTCTCGAGCCGCTCTTCCACCATCCGTTAGGTGTAAAGAATTCCTCTGAATGAGGTTTTTGTCGGACAGGGAAGGTAAAGCTGTTGCTTCGTGGCCCTTGAAAGCTGTATTGACTCTCTGAGTTTCCCATCCTTGACCTGAAATGCAAAAGTACAGTCAGATTTTAAAACTTGGTCCAACTTCTCTCAACTGTGCTTCTACACTCGACATTATTTTAGAACTTTTATTTTCACTAAACATCAGAAAACTAATGAACATGGCAAAAAAAGACATCAATGGAAAACAGACCAACAATTCTGTTCAAGTTCAAGTCTCCAAACTTGCACGTACCTGGTTTGTTAAAGAACTAGAGACTTAAAATCTGCTCCCCCCTCGTCATCTTTAGTGTTCTCGGGTCATCCAACTTCATCTATTGAGTAAAAAATAACATGTTGGGTTTGTTAGTACAACGTTGTAACTGAAGATATTTCGTAACCTTATTAGTAGTTAAATATAAAATATAAATACTAATCATCGTAATAAATAAAGGTACACCAGATAGTATATGTAGTAAATAAAGAGTACGTATAAAAACACACATTCTTCAAAACTTTAGCATTTAGATGCATGTCCAGAGTGAGATGTCGAATGAAACGGGCATCTAGAAATGAAAGACTACACCGACTCCACTACAAAAGCATGACCCTGTCATTAACTGCACACTTCTGTAACGAATAACCCACAAAATAAACTCTTAATCACTGGGTGCGCTCACACATATAAGAAAGATGCGTCATGATAAAGAGGAACTTAGGAACTTGATCATTAGTTGGGTAGAATAATTAAAAAGGACTTTTTATAGGATTGTGTTTAGAACCGCAAGACGTTGATAAAACTAGCCTAGCGAATGCGTCCTAGCTGCAGATCTTATACAAATACACACAACGTGTGTACTTCTACTAAATCTTAAGAATAAAACGTCCCAATTACAAAACTAAACATTACAAGATAAAACAATAAGTTATCAGATCCGATCTGTTTACACATTCAGCACCAAAGACAGAGAAGTCTGAAATACTGTCTAAAATAAATCCAGTGGGATTATGGGAATGTTTTCCATAAACATCCAGCAGGCTTCTTTCTTTCTGAATCATGACACTTTACAGACACTTGCCTCATATTATATAATTTTCTTTTTCTCCTGTTTGTCTCACCAACACGCCCCATCACAGAATCTCAGAGTACTAACATGTGAAGGGACACTGGCCCCCTAAAGGCTATTCAGGTTACTACATTTTAGCTCGAAACCAGAAGAAACATTTGCATGATGTTTCCAAGTCAAATAGTTGCAACACACTCGCAGCACCTTACTGAACATCAAGCGTTTATCCGACGGTGGGAAAATCAAAGATCGACTTCTCTAATTCCTAGAGCCTCAGTTCCCCAAAAACTGACCTGCTGACTTCTGCTTAGCATGTGATACAGTCCAGAACACTGGGTAGTCCCTTCTCCCAAACAACACAAGAATGAACGTGGGTGGGGGGGTGAGGGAATCTCACAGACTAAGAGGAAGTGCACAAGTCGGTCTGACTGACCCAACAAAGTTCTCACAGTGTGGAAGCAAACTGCTAAACAGAACGGTCTTTAAGAAACGGACATCGTGGAGTGTGAAAGGACTCCGAGAGACTAACAGAGAGGCTACTGATGACCGTCTGCTGTGGACGCGGTGCTGGAATAAAGCAGAGCCTTCAGAGATGTTTCGGGCCGAGGGCGACTTCTACATGACTGGGTTTAGGTGTGGTGCTCCGAATGACATCTGCTTTCCTACAACGGTTCTGAACCGCTTACTCACACTTGCAAAAAGAATACAAAAATAAAAACAGTCGTCGAGCCACTGTGACTGGGATCTCTGAGCTGGGACCTTGTACACCAAAAAAACTCGTACGTGTCACAAGTTGTATTATTTTGTTGTCACTGACAACACCACCACCAGAGTCAATTTAGCTTGAATGTCATTTCATATTCATTCTGAATCTTCAATTTGCCTTCCCGGCAAATTATTCCAAATTACAAATATTGGACTATAAGAGGAACCCGAAGCACCCAGAGTAAACACACACAGACACGAAGAGAAAACATGCGCTAGTAAAACCAGATAACAGATGGATGGAATATTCAGCGACCGTTGTACATCTGTACATATAAACAGTTGTACAAGTCATGTGTTCTTGAATTATGTGCAACATACTGTCATGTATAATAAGCGAACCAAACGTAGTCGTTTTACTACTACATGGACCTGGCAACCGTGCAGGACTGACATGTGCACAACCTGATGAAGTCAACAAGAACGTCACAAACAAACAAAGTGATTTAAAACAGATTCCAGTCGGTGTATTAAACAGCCAAAGAAAGACCACCATAGACTGCACACCTGCAATCCCAAATAAAAGAAAAGTGTACACACTTCGTAGCCGCCCCTTAAACCTGTGAGTATAGGGAACAAAGAAAGCCATAAAAAAGTCTTTTCTTACCTCTGTGTAAAAAAAAGCTTTAATCTATCCTGCTTTGAAGAGCGTGTAAGAGAACTCCGGTGTGCCCTGGTCTCCACGGGGCTGCTAATCAAAGTGATGGACTTTCTGAGTCACGCCAACATATTCGCTTGTGGAAACTCCCACCCCGGCGGTAAGGCAGGGTGACTTATAATCGTCTGAGACACGGGCAGGCCGGTGCCGGCTCAGTCACAGGAAAGTCTGATAAACTTACTCTCGCTGCCTCAAGTCCCAACCCAAGTTGGCTTGACTTGTTTCTGTGTAACCAAAACAGGAGCTGCTAGACTTTCCCTCGCTCAGAGTCGAGGTCAGCATTCGGAGTGTGTCCAGTCTGACCCCAGATACCAAATGGTTTTGCGGCCAATCAGGAGGACAGACGCAGACAAAGGAGGGCAAGAAGGGAGGAGCGATGTCTGGATGTGAGCCGTAAAGACGGAGGATATCGAGATAAATATCAAGATCAGATTACGAAGTGAAAGGTCAGGACATGCATTTTATAAACCTCATATATATTTCATAAACCTCGGGGGGATGGATTCTGCGTTTTCATAACAAGCAACACGCAAAAACTTGATTCTAACAGACGCATTCAGAAACCACAGACACGTAAAGCCAAAGCCAACAACAGCGAATCAAACAAGCACAGACATTTCAGTTCATTTACAGACGACTGCTGATGATTCTGCTTGTTCAGTATATAGAATCAACGCCAAACATCACGCGTGTTCAGTATATAGAATCAACGCCAAACATCACGCGTGTTCAGTATATAGAATCAACGCCAACCATCAAGCAACAAATCAAAGCTCTTGTATTCAGCCACAGCTAGGTCATTAAGCTGATCCTGTACTCTGACCCCAAATTTTAAACAAGTTGGGATGTACGAAACAAGAATTTCATTGTACTACACAACTGTATATGTGCAACAACCAATACAAGCATTCTCTTCTATTCTATATAATCCATGTGCAACGATTGCAAAGTATTCTGGGTTTGTTTACCTGGATCGTACTGCAGAGAAAATACACACAGTCATGTGTATATATATTGAACAAATAGTGCAACAAATATATTGAACAAATAGTATATAGTATACACTATAATGTGTGTATTCTTTATAATTCTCTATACTGTTCTACAGTACATCGTCTTTGCCCAGGATCCAGACATTCCAACACACATTTACATCTCCGGGTCGATGCCGAGAGTCGACAGGTCACGACTGAAGAGCCCTTCAACAAGGCACCAAACCCTAACTTGCCCACGGGGCGTGCCATGCATATGTGCTCACTACGATGTGTTTCATTGCACAGATTGGGTGCAAAAGTGTGTGTGTATAAATAAATGTGGGAAAAAAAATATACTAACAATAAACATTTATTTCCACATACTGTTGTCAGGACTTCATCTGTTGAATACATTTGAATAACTATTACTACTAAACTCACTCATTCTCACTAAATGCCAACGACCTCAAATGTCAGTCCGTAGAGTTCAAAAGATCCTGAGAGCGGTCATGCACACACACTAGGGTGGACAGAGCTCGTGTCCCTAATCGGTCATTTTCCCACCAAACCAACAGGGTGTTGTAGAAACCTTTAACAAAGAGCTCAATGTCAGTGGTCAGAGACTGTAGACATCAGTTCATGTCGTGTAATAATAAAAGCAGGTTGTGCGCGACTCTGGAGGGTCTATCAAGAATATTTAAGTCGTGTGCTTATCAAATCCCAACCTCAGTACACTTCACCATGTGCACCAGGTAAAAATTACTAACTGCAGATACACAAAAGGAGTCGAGTTTGAAGTAATTTTAATGAATGGTGCAATTTTAATAACATGCTGCATAACTCAATACCTTAAGTTCAGCCATTATTACGACTTATTTATTAATCCCTAACTAAGTAAAAAGTAATAATGAGAGAGAGCTGTAGATCATCCAAGAAACGTTGCAGAATCTTCACCACAGCGCTAGCATTAACCACTAACACATAAAATCTGGTAATATTATGGTAAACAAGTCTATTCGAGTTGAACACAACTGTAATAAAAGCTAAAGACAGATAAAAACTTGTATGTGTGGACAGAATCCGCTGCCGTTATAGCCTCAGATTCGAAGTGTATTTGACATTTGTGTGTCACATCTCAAAACAGACGTCGTGGGTGCATCCAAGGAACACAATAAATCTCAGTGCACTCAGTGTAAGTACATAAATGTTGCACTGAATACATCCCAAAAATACATGGGGTGTTAAACGATGCACATCACGCGTCATGTTGCTGACGTAACATATGGAGCCCGGACTATCAACCGGGTCATACCGACCATCATCGAAACAGAGGCAACTGTTTCATATAAATGATAATGAAATTATTTATTATTAGGGTAAACATACAAGCACATAAAAGTATGAAAAATAAATATATAAACAAAAGCAGGTTGATATTTTGGTGGAATAGAGAAGCGTGATCAAATGCAACGACACTTAGTCCAGAAGTAAGTGTTTAGTGTGCACGTAAACTTGAGTGTACTTCCAGAAGTGCGTGATTTGGGATGCACCTTATGTTGTTAAAAGGACCACACAATTCCCAGATAAACCAGCAGACCCCGGTTTATTTGGACTGGGATCAGAAAGGCCATTGTAACGAAGCTGATAAAGTGACAGGGCAATGAAGGGTTATAGTGCACCACCCCAACTGTTTTTTTCCCTAAAAGGATTCCGTTTAAATATTAACAGGGTGTCGCCAAGAGCCTTAACCAGGACAGACTGAAACGATGTGATTTTATCAGACCATCTGTACCGGACCGCTTCTCACATGAGGGGAGGGAGGGAGGGGGGGGTCGAAACTATGTTATCTAACTCTAAATCAAATAAGAATGACTTGACCTGTCCAATTACTTTTGCACACCAATCTGTCACCGCTGGAGGTATTGGTGCAGGGACTCATAAAATCAACGCTGGGTTTGGTGTTTCTAGGCACTAATCTGGACATTAGAGACGACCGGACTCATCTGTCAAAAGAAATTGACCGGTGAGGTACCAAACGGGTCAGCGGCACGTGGAAACTAAAGCTCGGACAAAAACAGCATCAACACACAAAGATTAATCACGTTTATGTTGATTCTTTCCTCTAATCATCCGTCTGTATGATTCCTTGTTTCAGCATCGCATCATACACATTACACACTCATGTCAGAGTTATTATCAGTAAAAGATACACACATGGAAGTTTCCCGCCAGTCCATAAACTACATAGAATGTTTAAATGTTGTGCGACTTGAATCCTTCATATGGCATTATTAACAAATACTAAACGAAACCACTAGATTACACTGAGTGTAACAACCAGTAACATTCACGGTTCAGGAGTTATAAATTCACCTATTCGTGGATGTTCTTTAGAACTTTTTTTGTATACCGTATACCGATGCAAAAAAAATAACTACCCAGGGTGCCATGGAAAACATCAAAGTCATAAACAACACATGACAAAATAAGCTGTACGTGGACTTTGGATGTTTCAAATAAAGTGTGCAGCTCACAAAGCTTCACTGTCCTGAGCGATGAGCATTGGATGAGACCATCCATTTCAACTGGACAGGTCCATGTCCATCACGTTAAGAGAACAGAAAACGTAAATGACACTAACCCCCCCGTTAATGACCGCTTTCTCTACTAAAAGTCTTAATGAGAACGTCCGCTGGCAGCAGTTCAGCCGATCAGGTCTTTGTTTAAACTGAAGGGACACTTTTGCTCCACACACAAACACAAACACACTCATGAGTGACACAGGCTGCTAGTAAAACCATTAGTAAACACACCGTGATGCCCCCAGACTCCAAATGCTTGGGTGCGACACTACATACAAGAAACAGACGCTCCCATAAATAAAAAAAGACAACAAGCAGTAAAGCGGTGTACCGAGCTGATGTTGGGTGTAATACCTGCGGAAGGTATTAACAAAATCTACTGATTATCTTGTCATCACAACACACGTTCAAAATTGATAGTTAAAAGTCGGAAGCGTGTAAGTAAAAGGATTTCGGGATTTACGCGCACCGTGCAGATAATGCGACGAGCAGTACGGCCACAGGCAAAGGAAGTCATGTCGTTGGCTGCAAAGAACAACACGACACCTTACACCTTCTCTCAGACTCTTATATTAACGCGGTTTTGTGTGTTAACTTGAGTGTGTGTGACTTTTTGGTCACTAAACGGCAGACTGCTTTGAAGCCCACGAACATGAATGTACTTTCAAATAATGACTTGAACTTTTTTTTTACTGCTGTATGAACTAGCTTGTTTGTGTTTGCTATTAGCACGAACTAACCGTATAGTGCAGGGGTCACCAACGTGGTGCCCGCGGGCACCAGGTCGCCCGCGAGGACCTCATGAGTCGCCCGCGGGCCTG
>JAOUQU010424099.1:0-10588 GCA_028566735.1 Ammoglanis amapaensis
ATATATTCTATGAAATTATACTGTAGAACAATGAACTTTAAGAGTAATTATGGACTAACCAAATTACTATGAACGGTCATTTTAGAGTTCTGGTATGAACTTCGTTATTTGGCCAGTTTATAATTCTACTATAAAAGTTCATAGTTCTATTATAATGGTAATGGTACATTAGTTCTTGAGGTGTGTTAAAATGTGAAGTCTTTGGTTAAATGTTTATTCCACAAATGATTCAATTCTGTGACACACAAAATCCGTTGACATTTATTTGCCTACACGTAGACATGCTCTCTTATTCTACTGTAGTGTGAGTCACTCTTATGCTTCCTTTAGTGCCACCTTCAGTCTGTTGACTAACTTGAAATTATTCATTAAAGTAAATTATGAATTATTATAATTAAATTATTAAATTAAAGAAATTATATCCTAGTTTACAGATTGAATGAGCGTTGATGGCTTAATGGTTAAGATGGTCTAGAGACCAGAAAGTCACCGGTTCAAGACCCATGACCACCAAGTTTCCAATGTTAGGCACCTGAGCAAGGTCCTTAAGATTTAATTACTCAAAAATTGTGTTCACTTGTAGCTGTAAGTCTTTTTGGATAAAGGTGTCATATAAGTGCTGAAAATGTAAATGTAACGTACAAGTTAAAGTAAACAACATCCTAAATTGCATGAATTAGTGGGATAATAGAATAACTAATTCAGCACACAATTTTTCCAGGCTTGTTTTACGTGGTAACAAATGAATTCTCTTAATATATGAGTCTCTGCCTAAGTCGCAATGCATTGTATAATATTAACAAACATTTCCTCCACTAGGGGGCGTTCACGCACAAATTTTTCCAACAAAGAGCTTAATACTGTCATAATAGAACATTATGCAGAAACTACAGATGCGTGTTTTTAGATGAATAAATAAAATGGTGTGTGTGTGTGTGTGTGTGTGTGTGTGTGTGTGTGTGTGTGTGTAATGAAGCAGACCTTTGCACACACATGCCAGGCAGCGGACAGCACAAGCCACCTAACCAGTTACATTCCTTGCTCAAGGGCATTTCAGTCATGACCTGTCAGCTGTGGGAATCAAACCCTCGACCTTCTGATGAAAAGCCCAG
Source organism: Ammoglanis amapaensis (assembly GCA_028566735.1). Lineage (NCBI taxonomy): Eukaryota > Metazoa > Chordata > Actinopteri > Siluriformes > Trichomycteridae > Ammoglanis > Ammoglanis amapaensis. The sequence continues at coordinate 1,113 of JAOUQU010424099.1, forward strand.
TTCCCTAACCACTGGGCCAGAGCTGCCCTAATGTTTTCTCTAAAACACTGAGTTCGGTTAAATCCTGCTCGAGTATAAAAACAAAAGTACTTATGGATGATGACCTCCACTTTTTTTGTCCATAAGAATTTGTCATATTTACTTTTGGGTTACATTCATGACATGACAGATAGTTACCTATTACTCAAGGTTCATTAAAGTAACAAAAATAAGACTGCAGAAAAGATTTTATGTGGTTTGGATTCAATTCTTATGAGGCAGAAGCCTTCAAGTTTAAGGCTGCCATGCCAACAAATGTCTGCACTTACAATGTCCAAAAATAGCAAATATTTTAACAGAAAGCTGATGCACTCAAAGTGTATTCATGTTTTTCAGAAATATTCTTTTTGTTTGTTTAAGTTTGTTTGTTCAATTTTTTCTTCTTGTCAGTGTTTAGTAAAATACAAGAAAATTAAATTTATTATGTATATATACACGTACTTTTAGTCCATGCTACATCCTTTTGGCCATATTTTTGCTTGCGAACAAGTCGACATTCTATTAGCCAATAAGAGGCAACCATTTAATGGTGAGCTCTTCGTAGTTTGCCAAAAAATGTATTGAGTTGTGTTTTGGGAGGAAGCACTACATGCAGGTTGCAAGTCGTAGATTGCAATGTCAAACTACATTCAATAACTTTGTTTATTAGAATTTTAACATGAAGTTTTACATTATGATAACATTAATGACAGATATAAAGTATGTAATCATTACACAAGTTTCATCAGCACACAAGTTTAGACTCAACACAGTCATGGACAATTTGTATCTCCGATTAATCTCACATGTTATTAAACTGTTCGGGTACTCAGAGTAAACCCACACATTAGCAAGTGGCTTCATAATATGTTAGGTTATATCACCAACCTAATGTGATGGTCTTGTATCATTTTATTAATTTATTGTAGAAATTTATTGTCATTATTTACCTTTTGGTTTTATGTTCAATTGCTTTCAATATGGCTCTGTTTACTCAAGCTTAAAGAAGAGGTTGGGCTTCTCATGCACATTTGTGTGCAAAGGAGTGTGTGTGTGTGTGTGTGTGTGTGTGTGTGTGTGTGTGTGTGTGTGTGTGTGTGTGTGTGTGTGTGTGTGTGTGATACTGTGGGAGGAGAGTGCACCTGTTAAGTTGCACCTGGTTGTCAGAGCAAGGAAGTGTATGTCCAACAAGAGTATCTAATACGGAGACGGGGAAAAGCTTTGGGAAAAAAAAGTGTTGGTTCATCAATACAATGCAATGATCTCCTTTGCTGGCCTGGTACTAACAGGACTAAACTAGAGGTCACATCTGAAGGGAAGAGAGCCACGAAAGCTTGTGTGACGCACTTGCAGTCAGAAAGGTGAGACCAACTTTATAAGCATCCATCAAAGAAATGCAATGATCTTTAAAACAATTATGATTGAGTTGTATTGATGGTATTATGACATAAAATATGACATTCATCTATTATACATACATTAGACTATTTAGTAATTAATGTACAATGTAATACATTGGCTTGTTTTCCAATCCTAGGATGATTTGTTTAGTCAAGAGTATCCAAACAGTCTTTTGCCCAAACTAACTAACACAACTAATTAGAAGCCATTGTTTAGAAATTATGTCAAGTTAGGGTTCGGGTGGGTATTTTAATGCTCTTCTGTTGTGGGTTCCTTGTTAGTAATCATTGTAGTCGTAATAATAATTAAATGTAACAAATAATAATTCCAGTGATATCTTTAATTTACACCCGACGATTTATCTGACGTGCAACTCCAACAATGGGAAGTCTTGACTAGTGGGATTGTCACATCTTGCAAAAGTAATCTAATGTCTGCTCTGAACCAAAACCGCCCAATTCTAATTCCTTTCACGGTATCAACAAAGTAAATTTTGGGCAATCTGTATTTACAAGAAGGCTAGGTCATAATTTAAAAAAAACACACAAGGATTTTAGATTTACAAGGATCTTACAATTACAGGTCTACAATATCAACTCAACTACACCATGACTGACTTTTTGAGTCTATGAGAAATGGAAACTTGTTTGTTCTTGATTGTGTTGTATTATAGAACTCTCCAATGTACTGGAGTATTCTATTTAAAGCAGTTTTTAGAAAGTATTTTTTTTTAAACAGATACATTGCAAACTTTATTTCCTTTGACTTAATTTTCAACTAACACGGAAATAGAAAAACGAAAAGTAAAAAGTAAGAAATGGCAACACAGTGTAGCTACAACCTGGCAATGCTGATAAGGCAGGCCTATTTGGGGCTTCCTGAGTGGGGCTTTCTGTCAGGAGTTTGCATGTGCTCACCGTGCATGTCCAGATTTTCTCGCTCAGTCCAAAAACATACAGGTGAGTCAAAATGAAAATAGAAAATTTTCCACAACTGTGGGAAAAGCATGGTGTTAAAAGCTAAATAAATCAGTAATTAACTCTTTGTCACCCATTGCTGTGTTCACAGCGGCAATGTCATCAACAGTGGCTGTTTGGGTGCCATGGTTAAGTCATGAAGGAAAATTATTTGTGTATAAATTTCAGCTTCATATCTGTGCTGTCAACATTGCAAGAAAAGTGCATTTTCTTTGTTACTGAATCAAAAGTTTTGCAGAAGCAAAGATTACTCACATACCTTCTTCTCAACGCTCAGTGGCCATTCGTAATCATTATGTCTTTGCTCCTAATTTGCATCAAGTTAATCAGTGCTTATCGTTTCCCTGTCACGATTTTGCCATCTGTGTTGCTAATGTTCACTCTACCTCCTTCCATCCTGAACTCTGAGCTTGAAATGTTGGTCTGAACATTGGGTTAGCTTTCATTCACAGGGTTGTTGTTGGTAATAAAAATTATGATTCTAATGTTACAATCAATATGATCTACTAAAAAGTCCACTTAGTCATCCATTTAGAGAAATAGTTATCTTTAACTAGTTTCGACTACCACATGATAATGTAATAAATGTTTAAAATGGCGTCAGTAAAAACAGCAATGACACCTACAGTGGTGTACAGTTTTTTAACAAAGCATTTGCCCTCTATTTTCTATAGTTCCTCTATTTTGATAAACATTTTAAAATAGTCAGATCTTACAACTAGTTGTATAATATACAGTCAGTACGAATATCGGTAAGTATATTTGAGCTCTAACTGTGCTGCAAATGCATGAAAAACAGCCAAAGTCAGTCGTGTGACCTGCATTAACACAAGTGGATCTTAAATCGCATGCTTGAAATATTGTTTTAGTGCATAGAACTGACAGGCATTATAAGGCTCAGTGTACTGCATATACACAAAATACATAAGTGCTCTATTTGAGACCCAGTTGCAAAAACTTTTGTACAATCTCAAAGTCTTTTTTTCCATCTTTGGGACTTTAAACAGGTGATTGCACACATTTCTTCTGGCTCTTACAAATTTAGTCAACTACAACTGAACAAATGCTACACATTTAACAGGCTCAACAGCTTTGTGATTCTATAAATTTTATATTGCAGTAATAAACAGTTAGGATGGGAGGGTTAGCAGTTGAACATGTCTTATAGTCTGCATTTAGTTCTGTCTGATTTTCACCTTTTTTCCCAACGAAATTAACAGCTTGTTTAAGGAGACCATACGTGAACTTAAAGTTTTCTAAATCGTACAATATGCAGTGTCTTTATCCAGCCCAACTTTTAGTAAATATTTACTGTGCACGGGCAGTATCGCAGTAGATAAGAAATGTAGAGTGCCAAAGAATTTCTGCATTTTTGAAATGACTTTTCTAATGCTCCTAAGTCTTCTTAGAAGAATACATTCAGATCTTGCCCCTCCCCCCCCAAAAAAATATATATAAATAAATAAAAAATTAGATACAGTCAGAATTAGAGTAGTGTTCATAAAGTTTACTTAGTTATTCAGCCATCCATGTCATGTATAGGTAGATTCTATGTTGGAATTCACTGAGCTCCTGAGAGTGAAACAGTCTGCATGCCGAGGTGCTTCATTTTATACATATGTGGCCATGGAAGTGATCGGAACTCTTGATTCCAAACATTTGGCGGGTGAGCGAATACTTTTGGCAATAAATTGTACTCTTAAGTGACATTATTTTTAACAGTGATAAGCACTTTTAACAGCTGAAGTGTGTACCTTATTATTATGAAAGTCATGTCTCATGTGCTGGCTTGATAAGTATAAGGCATGGAAGGCACGCACAACTAGGGATGTAACAATATACTCTACCCACAATGCAATGTATGCAGAGTATACAAGTCCATTCCTGGAAGGTCCAGTGTCTGTTGTTTCCAGGTCTCTTTCTGTATGATGAGTGGTTGAGTCGTTGTGTACATGAATGCCTTACAGTCCATACTTATACTTGTATTATATATACACAGTATAAAACAAGAATAGGTGAAATGGCCCTCAGTTGCAAAATGATTAAAAATTATAGAAATAATAAATTGCTTAATGTTAACAAAATACAATAAATAAAATGAAAACATTGAGTGCAGTGGGGTTTAAATCTCATCGTACGCTGATGCTTCAAGAGCCATAAGAATAAATTAGAATACTTTTTTCACCATTGTACTTTTAAACACACCGTCCTGACCCAATCCCTGCAGTAAAACACACATTTACACACACTAATGAACACATACTAGAAGGCAGCTGTCAGCACATATGTCTGACGCAGTGGGCTGCCGTAACCACAGTGCCCAGGGAGCAGCAGGTTTTAGGTGCCTTGCTCAAGAGCACTTTACTCATAAACAGTTGACTTTAGAAATCAACCTTCCTATCACAAGCCCAGTTCTTTAACCACCAGACCACAACCACCAGAGCTGAGCAGCTTTATTCCATCAAAGTTGGTAAAACATTAGCTTGTAGTTTAGCTAACGTTAGCTTAATTACAATAATCTTGTTACATAAACTAATACAGCTTTCATTTGGTATAATAGTTAATCACTGGAAACAATCTACTCTCTTTGCTAAATTTAAATCTAATATTTAAACACCTTTCTCATTTATGCTTAATTATGTGCTTTTATTCAGAGAAAATACACCAAATTTTATTACGGGACAGAGCTAATTGACTGAGCACATTTTCACAAGCTTACCTCACTATAGAAAAGCTAGCTATAGCAAAACAAAAGGGATTTATCCACTAGTTACTTCAAAGCCGATAGAACAAAGATTCCAAAAGCCACATTAAGTAGACATGCTGTACATATCTTTCCTGTTGTTAAAGTTCAGTAATTCAGTGCATAGAATGGCCAAACCCGTTTTATTGAATTTGCATGATCTTGATCTGAAAGTGTGATTAAATAGATAGCGCTATTGATATGGGTCCACAGAAACAGTTGCCCTTTTTTGTAATGTGTCTTTTATCTGACCTACTGAGTGAAATTACAATTTCCTTGTGGCTTACATTTTGCAGATTCCCACACAAGTGTTTCAACTGATAAAGTAAAAAGTGCTGGTATTTCCTTTTCATAAATCAGTGTATTTGTAACTTGTATTTAAAGTTATCAGACAATACTTGTATTGGGTAGGCTTATGTAATATTATTTAAGGCGAATATTTATGTTACTTACAAGATGGGTTTATAATGTCAATGTTTGATTATGTCATAACATAGTTATATGAGGGTTCTTTAAAAGTTTCCACACTTTCCACACAAAGTTTTGTATAACCTTATTTTCAAAATGAGCACATTTCGACAAAGTCATTTTTTTTGCAATGCATTATCATATGGCTTGTAGCCACTGATCCACATGGTCATGCTTCTTAGAGTAGAGTAAGTAGAGTGTAAAATAATAATAATAATAATAACATGCATTTAGCCGACGCTTTCATCCAAAGCGACTTACAATGAGACAGACAGGGTTAAGGATCTTTCTCAAGGACCCAGCAGTGTAGCGGAGTGTGGCAGAGCCTGGATTTGAACCCCCAACCTTTGGGTTCCCAGCCCAACGCTCTACCCACTAGGCTACACTGCCCCTAAAAAAATTGAAAATCAGTTTTCAATTATCAGTTTTACTAATACTCTCACACTCACCACTACTAATACAAATCTAAAAGTGAAACATATGGAGTAGCACTGCTTATCTGTTTTTGTTGACATATGTTGGGTGTATAAGTTTGGGAGTATAATGTATTAGAGAGCAATTGAGAGTTCTGTCTTCAATATCAATCTTAGAAGCAGGAAAAATGTTGCTAAACAACTGGATCAGATCATTTGGGATGTTTCAGTTCCGATGAAGGAACAGTTGTAAATTGGCGGCAGAGTCATGGGCAGCCAAGGTTCACTGATGCACATAAAGAACAAACGCTGGCCATGTGGTCTGATCCAAAAGACGAGTTACTCTTGCTAAAATTATTGAAGTTTGTGATGGTTCTGTCAGAAAGAGCAGTGTCTGACAGATGGATCAGTGTTTGTTGCATATGCTACTAGAAATATTAAGAATGGGGTCATAATGTAATGCCCGATCACAGTAGGCCTGGAAGAAAAATCTCCTCCAAAGGTTTTTGGAATCTGTGAAACCATGGTTTCATTAGTCCAAACAGTTAAGTGTTATCATTAAGGGTCAGTAGCACACAGTAGATTTATAGGATTCTTTCTGGTGCACAGTAAGAGGAATTTACAAGCATTTGATCATTTATTATCAGTAAACACTGAATGAGTGACGAGGGTCAATAAAACCTGCACAAAAATCTAAAAAAATAGTTAAAATTTAACAACTGAAATAGCAGTTGAAGTAATACCGGTACTTTGACACATATATCCCTGAAAATTGCTCATGACCCTGTTAAAAGTCTACCGCTGTTCAATCTTTGAAAAACTTTTAAATGATACTAAACAATCTGCTGCAGGAGATTTGGAGATTCTTACATTTTTATGCTTAACTGCTTAATATATCCCACCCTAACAAGCACTGTGATGAGGAGATACTGTAATGTATAGTTGGTGTAGTTGTGTGGAGTAAATGTTTAATCCTGTCAACAAAATGCCACCTTAAATTCTAAAATCTTACATATGAATAAATACAATAATAAGATGCAGAATAAAATAACATTTTGATAATAAAATAAATTAGTCCAAATATATCCAAATATAACCATATATTAGATAAATGACTCTATTGTTTGTTTTAAAAATCCGTTTGTTGGATTATCAGAAATACACAGCCTTAGGGTTTGAATGAAACAAGTCAGGTGTAGGGTGTGGACTTTCTGTGTATTGTACTCACAGCCTTTGTGTTTCATGAATCAACCCAAATTATTTAACTGTTTCAAATGCAGACTTTAAACTGTGAGAGCTTTCCAAATCCAACTTGTCTATGAAATATATAATATTTTATAAATTAATTTGAAAAGACATTTAATTGGACTAGAAACACATAAGCTAGATTCCTGCCAGTCATTTATTTTTTTAATCAATGTGATCATCATTAGACATTGTCACGAAGCAGCTTTACAGAGTTAAAGGACCTCCAGACCAAATATATAAACAAATAACCCCCTCCCGCTGAGCAAGCCTAAGGTGACTGTGGCAAGGGAAAACTCCCTAAAAATACAGCAAACCTGGGAGTTTCCAGACTCAGTAGAGGTCATCCATGATGGCTGGCCTGTAGGAGATTAAACAAACCTTAACAAGAAAAAACATATTTAACAGAATTATATTGGCTACAGATTATATATAACTGGTAGTAGCTCTGTCAACCTAATTTGGAGCTCTGCAGTCGGTCAAGTCTCTCAGGTCAAATTTGCAAAGATTTGCTATCGACTCTCGAAGCCTAAATGAAAGGCAGGCAGGTAATATTGCAGTCATCAACATAGTCATCAACCCTGAGTGATCATGTAGAAGAAGCAAAACAAGTGCAACCGAACATTTCTGATCACCAGAAGTTTTCTGGAATCTATCGAGCATGAAATTTCCCAGACCCCCAGATCTCTAGGACCAGAGCCACATGCCCCTTACTTAAATGCAAATGTAAGAAAAAGCGTGCCAGTATTTAAAGCCTCTTCTAAAGAATACCTCACTTTGTGTCTGAGAAAACCTATAGTCTGGATTTAGCACGATATGATTTTCATCTTTTTGTACACGCAAAGGTACAGAACCACTCTGGTGTTGGATAAAAAATACATAATTTTAAAAAGACACAATAACACATGGCCATAAGATACTTATTGTAAGATCCATCATGTGTAGCTACAACATAATAACACATCATAATAACACATATGATTGTAATGCACGGGCACAACCGTACACCCACCTGTAACCCACCTGATGTATTATTAAGCCTGTTAGAAACCCATCAAAATGTTCACCAATAAAATATATGCTAAAATGTCAGATGGAAACATTTTGTATGGTAGTTGGGTTTTATTTCTTTATGTGAAAGAATGATGAATGCCATGAACGAAATTAATTTGGTTATTTTCTAGTTCTAGTTATGTAGCAAGTCCTATATATTGAATAGTGAATGAGTTAATGAATGAGCCATTCTGAACACCGCCTGCAAAATATAAATAAAATTAAGCCAAACATGTCCATGCTAACATGTATATGCATGGAACTGGCTGCTATAATTGACACACATTTTTAATCCAATTGTCACCAAAATGGTTTCACAATAAATCCTTTAAAGAAAGAAGATTTTTGTTTTATGCTTTAATAATGTAAAAGTAGCGGCGTATCGGTGCCTACATGCTTAAACAAGAACATTTTGCTACAACTTTGGTAAAAAATACATCACAATGTAAAGAAGTTATGTTATTTTTAAATTGTTAATAAAAAAGAGTGAGACTAATAAGAGTTGTGAGCTAAATGTTGGCTAATTGTTAGAAACTATAAAATAAAGGCACGCTTTTTCTTACATTTGCATTCAAGTAAGGGGCATGTGGCTCTGGTCCTTGAGATCTGGGGGTATCTGAAGTCTGGAGCTTTCATGCTCGATTGATGCTTCCTGCTAGTGGATGTGATATATTACATTTTATTCACAAAGTTGATATTAGGAGCAGGTGAAATGTGAAAATTTAGGGATTTGAGAAAGTTTTATATGGCTAGACTATTGGGTCAGAGCATCTCCAAAAGTGCCGATCTTGTAGGATGTTCCTCTTCTAATGTGGTCAATTTCTATCCAATGATGGATCATTAGAACAATGTAAACAGTGTCATAGAAAAGCAATACAACAGGAAACTAACAAACTGTGGTTCAAGTTTCAGAAGTAGCTCATGCTGGTTCTGAATAGACTAAATTATTGTGGAAATGTGAACACTTGGCATCATTAAAATGTAATATAAATGCACCAACTAGATTGATGTAGTGACCTGTTATTCTCTAAAGCAAATCTCTACACAAACAGGTTAATAATAAAAACCACACACTGATTACAAACTATCTATCTATCTATCTATCTATCTATCTATCTATCTATCTATCTATCTATCTATCTATCTATCTATCTATCT
>JAOUQU010424108.1:0-10588 GCA_028566735.1 Ammoglanis amapaensis
CTGCTGTGTACAGGGTGAAGAGAAGGGGAGCCAGTACTGTACCCTGTGGTGCTCCAGTGCTGCTAACCACAGTATCATAGTATTACCAAGTAAACATACAACAATAATAAAAAACTCATAACAACAAGTAAACATACAACAATACCAACAAACTGATGACAGTTAAACAATTTAAACATGGACAATAACAACAAATTGATAATACAACAAGTAAACATAAACAATAATGATAAATGGGTAACACAACAAACATAAAACAATAACAACAACCTGATAATACAACAAGTAAACACAGAGAATAACAATAAACAGATAACACAACAAACATAAATGTAAATACAAAAGGATTTGTTTTTTAAAAGATTTTGTTTTTCACATCAGGACGGATCCCTCACACACACGCACGCACGCACGCACGCACGCACGCACGCACACACACACACACACACACACACACACACACACTTTCCTCACGTCACTCATGTTGTTATTTCTGTATCGTATTTCTATTTTCATATCTTTAGAGGAGTGGGAACCATCCATGACCGGACGTGGCTGGACTCTGGATCGGCCTGGTTAAAAATCACTCCACCCGGGTTCAGAAAGATTCTCAACTTCATTAAGAACGAATACAGAAACCCGAGCGTGTACATCACAGAGAACGGCATCTCCGAGAGAGGAGCCATGAACCTAAACGACGTGCACAGGATCCATTACTACAAACACTACATCAACCAGGCTCTGAAAGGTAGCGCCCCATTACTGCCAACTACCAGAGACACCAAACGAGGACCCCAGTCATAAAATGTGATTTCCCAAGGGCCAAACGGACCCCATAAACCGAGATAAACTTTGGTGTCATCTTTTAAATGGTGTAAAGTCCTCCCTGTGTTGTGTGCACGTGTTCATTTAAACCTAAATAATCTGTACTTTTAATTTCCTGGAGGTGGAGACAACAAGCAAATTAAAGAGTATTAATGAACCTTTTAGGGTTTAGATCCTAAACTTGATATAAGATTTGATCTACTGTTGGATTTATTTGCTCCATATAAATACATATTAATTTAGTTGTCATATACATTTATAATGATAATGCTAATAGATCGATTAACGTCGATGATGCACTCCGATGCAGATTTAAGCGTCAGTTTCGTTTATTATTCAGATGTGTGTGACATTTGGTTGCAAATAACTCACGCAGACTTTAAAAAGTAAATGGAAAAACATGAATGATGTCGAATTTAGAATAGACTGTACACCACAGTGTTGTAACACACACACACACACACATACACACACACATACAGTGTGAATTATTCAACCCAAAAAGATAAATCTGTGCAGTAAAACACACAGTTACACACACTAGTCAAAACACACACTAGGAGGCAGTAGTGAGCGCACATGCACACAATAATCAACACACACACACACACACACACACACTAAGAGGCAGTGGTGAGCACACGTGCACACACTATCCAACACATACTAGGAGGCAGTAGTGAGCTCACATGCACACACTAATCAACACACACACACACACACACACACACACACACACACACACACACTAGGAGGCAGTGGTGAGCACACATGCACACACTAGTCAACGCACACTAGGAGGCAGTAGTGGGCACACATGCACACACTAATCAACACACTCACACTAGGAGGAAGTGGTGAGCACACGTGCACACACTAGTCAATGCACACACTAGGAGGCAGTAGTGAGCACTCGGTTATGAGCAGTTCGGGGTTCAGTCGTGACCTGTGGAGTCTTAAAATCAAACCTGCAACCTTATGATTAAAAGCTTGGTTCTCTAACTATCAAAAATATACAGCAGCATATAGAATATATATATATATATATATGGAGTTAATTATGTATATATTTACTTATATTTAATGCAGTATAACATGTATTGTTGGTTACTTTTGCCCACCAGCACATCTCCTGGATGGCGTGGATATCCGTGGTTACACAGCCTGGACCTTGATGGACAACCTGGAATGGGCGACAGGTTTCGCTGAGAAATTTGGTTTCTTTTACGTCAACCGTTCGGATCCGGACCTCCCTCGCATCCCCAAGGATTCGGTTAAATACTACGCCACCGTCATCAACTGCAATGGCTTCCCGGATCCCAGTCAGGGGCCCCACGAGTGTGAAAACATCGAGGAAGGTAAAATGTGACTCCGACTTTTTTTGTGCTTGTGGAGCTGAGCCGAGATTCTGGTACTGACCGTCTTTATTTCATCAGGAACGAGTTCACCTCCGACCTCTCCACCCTCCACGATGAAGGTCAGTTTCCTGGGGATGGATTTACCAGCACCAGAAGCTGAAGTGACTCTTTATGTCATGTTCAGTCTCACCATCGTGGGTGTGGTCGCAGGTTTCATTGTGATCTTCCAATGCTTCAGCGCAAGAAAGACGTCCAAAAAACCCAGTCAGGATTTCGTCCTAGAAAACAAATTTTGATTAAATTGATTTGATTATTTTGCAAATCCAGAGTCCAGTTTTTCAAAAGCATCTTTATTTTGAGAGAGAGAGAGAGATTATTGTGATGCTCTCTCGACCATGTGAGAATCAGATGCTAAGGAGCTTTTGGGGATTCCCAGTCCTGTATTTCAGAACTTGTTGTTTGTAATGTTAATACATTAAAAAATAAATTAAATAAGCATTTTCTTATCTATACAACCATTTTAAAGTTCAAAATAATTCTTTGACTATAATTTAATTTCCATAACCAGATTCTTTTTATTACTTATTTAATAATGTTTACACTTTTTTCGGATACTTTAAAATAAATTCCTAATAATGCTGGCAAAAAGTTCTAAAGTTTGTGTATCGTTTAAGACATCCTATATGTATGGAGATCAACAGGTTCGTCAAATATCACATCTTTAAAGGGAGAAAAAGCAAATTAAATAGTTCCCCAATGTGAATAAAGGACAAGACAAAAATCTGAGGTTTATTCCCGATGGTCTTCCTTTTCCTAAAGGTAAAATAAACCCTAATAGCTCTAAAATAAAGCATCTTAGTTACATCTTTAAAATCAAATCTTTTTTGCATATAAATAACAATAAAAAAATCATCATAATCTACTGAATAAAGAATTAATTTTGAAGTTGACTTTTTTGCCGCTAGGTGGCGACAAAGCACCATAACAACATCGGTATTATTATTATAAGGCGTGTTATTGATTTGTTTGTTTGTGTGTGTGTGTGAGAGAGAGAGAGAGAGAGAGAGAGAGAGCACTTAACCAGCACTTAATCCTATTTAGGGTCACGATAAGACAAAGCAGGCAAATACACTAAACACCTGAACAGGTCGCCGGTCTGTTACAAGGTTCTGAGACAAATACACACACACACTCAGGACAATTTCAGTATCTCCAAATAACCTGACCGCATGTCTTTGGACTGTGGGAGGAAATCTGAGTACCTGGAGGAAGCCCACGCAGACAAAGGAAGAACATGCAAACTTCACACAGAAAGCCCCAGATTGCTTTTCTCCGTATTCGAACCCGGGACTTCTCGCATTGACAGTTATAACCAACTGTACTAACACAAACTAACGTCCGGAAAACGTTCCCCAAATGTTCCATTTAGGTTGTAAGAACGTTATCTATCCCTCGTTATGAAAAGTTCAGTTCCCTTAACGTTACATTCCGGTTGTATGAATGTTTTGTTAGAACGTTCTTTCAATGTTTAGTTTACAAAGGCTACTAGAACATTTATATAATGTTCCGCGACGAAACATTTCAGCATGATGCGACGTTTCAAGCTCATAACATTAGAAGCGAAACATACGGTGCTAAATTTAGGCCGTGACCTCAGCAGACCCCCCGGTGACGACAGCGTGTACCCACGCCGGGCTCCATCAGGGCCACTCGGTGTGTTTTGGGGTTTTCACGGCGAGGTCTGAAGCAGCTTTTTGACGTCACGTTGATCCCAGAACGGCGTAAACGAACCCTGGGGATCGAGCGGCACTCACAGTGGGCTCACGTCCCAGAATCACTGGAGGGCCACGGCGGTACCACTGCAGGGACGGAAACACACAGAGCTGCTTTCATCTGCAGAAATAACATCATTATTGTTAAACTCGCCTTTTTTACATCATAAATAATCTTATTTGTTGGATGGAAGTCTTTAAAATGTACGTTTTCCTTTCTGAGCATAATAACAGAGGTGGAACCGTCAGGCATTCCTGAAGACTTTATTAATGCACAACAGCATTGACATCATAACATCGTGCATGTTCATCGTTTTATGTATTGTTGGAATATATTATATAAATATAGTAGAATATTTATTTGCTTTTGCACACTGGTCACTAACAGCAGCCTGATCGCTAGTGTTAGATTACACCGGGCACCTAAACACGTCCACAGGACGGATTATATCTGACATTATATATTCTCTAAACATATAGGAATTATCCCACAACATTTAACACAATCTGTGCAGTAAAACACACACACACACACACACACACTAGGGGGTAGTAGTGAGCACACATTCCTGATGCAGTGGGCAGCCCTATTTTAACCACGGCACCCAGAGACCTCTTAGCGGTTAGGTTCCTCGCTCGAAGGTTTTTCCAGTCGTGACTGTCGATGCTCTGGGAATCGAACCCGCAACTTTCCGATCACAAGCCAGGTTCTTTAATCACCAGGACACGCCTGCTCCCAACATCCAATAACCACAATAAATGTTTTTATACATAAAATAGTACAAAGCAAAAGTTTAATGGTTTGAAGTTTAATGGTCAGTACAGGAATATAAAATAAAGCATTTTGTCTGATAATTTGTGATCCTAATAATATACTTCATTAAAATAATTGCCATCATTAAATCATAAGAGGTACCTCGAAATGGGACTTGTGTGATTCTTAATCACAGAAAGTCGCCGGATTATCAATCTCAGTGTCAGTGTGTACTGTTGTTTGTTTAAAATGATTACAATCTGGCAACCCTGTGATCGCCGAAGCATTTCCCAAACGTGATTTTAGCAAGTTTGTTTTTATTACTGAGTAACGAGTGTGATTAAATGATTTAAAATTTGGTATGATGTTTTTTATGGTTCATTTTTTTATCTTTATCATGGTACGTTTGTAAATAAAACTTTTCCCGCCCCGTTACTTGATACCTCGAGTATCTAAGCGCTGGTTAAAGCACTTATATAAAGCACCGGCATCTATACAGGAGGAAGTAAGACTGGTCAGCTTGTGGTATGTTCTCTCCAACACCGCAGGACATCCGATACACTCGGGTTCCAGTAAAGCGCCCGGCGTCTCCCACCTTTAAAAAAAAGACCGGGTGTGGGGGGTGAGACGGGCGAGCGAGGACACAGAAATATGAATGTCATCTGTGAGGACGGAAGATTATCCAGAAGCTCTACTGTACTGATGACATCATCGACCCCGTAGCAACGGCTACGCTAACAGCTAGCGACACAAGAGTAATAGCTTCTAAGCTAATGTGTGCTAGTTATTCAGTATATTTCAGATTGTTTATGATATTTAGTGCGTTTTGTTTAGTGTTAGTTATTATTTATTGTTATTTATCTTTTTTATCTACTGTTAATTTAATGTCACTTATATTTAGTGTTAATTTGGTTGTATTTTTGGCTAAAGTTTTGCACTTAATGTTATTTTATATGAAATTTTATCTATTTAATAATGTTAAATTGTATTAAATGTTATTTATTTGTACTGTTATGTATTGACATTAGATATATTGTTTATTAACAAGCATTTACATTATTTATTAAGAAGATGATGCCATTATTAATGATGATGAATTATTATTATTATTATTAAAATGATCGACACCACGACCACGACGTCACTTATACACTGCATAAACATCTCAAGAATCGGACCCTCGCCAAACGACCCTCACCAGGCCGTGTACCTACCGATCGGTGGGACACTACGGTGATAATACTGTAGCCGTCGGCCTCCATTCACAGCCTAAATCCGGCGGAAAAGTGGGACCAGGACCAGGGGGGGCGGGGAAGGGGCGGTACGGGGGGTTGTGTTGGAGATCCGGGTTCCAGAGTCCAAAGCAGCTGGAAATATTTAGACTTGTAAATGTTAGTGAGTGAGTTGTTGTGTCTGGTGCCATTGGCAACCCTGATTGGTGGAATCTGGAGCGAGGAGAGTCGTGATGTGTTAGGGGTTTTTACGGTCTCATGATGAGGGGCGAGCACAAACACCGGGGGGTGCAAGAGAACGGGAGGGGGAGGGGGGGGAGTGTTTCCTTAAATAGTATTTTATATTTTAACATGTATAATGGGTTTAAATTCCTGACACTGTTCACACATCGATACATTCTGTATCGTCCTGCGCTCTCAGGAGGAGGGCGGATCTTAATCCTCAGTCCGGATGGGGTCCAGCGCCCCCTGTGGCTTCGACCAGGTAAGGCATCAAGGAAAGACTCGAGCAGGGCGGCACGGTGGCTTTAGTGCTCACGACATCCCGGGTTCGATTTGCACGCTCGGACTTTCGACTCGTGTCCAAGTGGCTTTACCCCGGGTCACTCCAGTTTCCTCATACAGTCCAAAAACATGCTGGTGAGGTTTTGGTGGTGAGGCATGCTCAAATTGTCCATGAGTGTGTTCGATTGTGACCCGTGTATCGTTTGAATTTTCGTGTGATGAATGAACGAATGAATGAACGTTTTCTGTCATGGATACGACACGGAGTTTAAAAAACATGACATTAAAATGCTCAACAACAACATCAACAACAACAAAAATACTCATACTTGAGTAATAGTACTTCTACTTGAGTACCATATATAAGCAGGTTGTGTAAAATTACAAACAACAAAAACAGAAAGAAACTGTTAGCGGATGTCTGAGTGATTATCTCGGATCGGCGAGTTGTTAAACACAAGCAGCATCGGGCGTGTTTGTGTGTGGTTGGAGGTTCGGGTGTGGCCGTTTTACGTGCTCCAGATGTTGCGTAATCACGTATAAACACAGATCATACCGAAGATCCTGAAACGCAGGACACGGGGGACCCGTGGGGGCCCGTCCCTCTGTTACGGACGTATCTTCATTCTGGCCTGTGTGATCGTTGCAATGTCGATTGTCTTTCATTTGTCTGTCAATCTGACTGTCAATCTATCTATCAGAATGTGTGTGTGTGTGTGTGTCTATTGTTTGTCTATCACTCTGTCTGTCTACCTGTCTTTCCGTCTATAATCTCTGGTGAATGGTGAACATCATCCAGCAGTTCGAAGCCTGTAAAGTGTTCAACTTTCAGAATTTCGGATCATCATCAGTATTTTGGTTCCTAAACACAATAGAAGGAACTAAAACGTCCGTCTGTGTGTCTGGATACATTCAGAACGTAAGCAGGTTGTAAATTCCTCACACGCCACGTCTTCCTCGTTCTTATTACCCGCTATAAATCTTCTTTCCTGTTTTTTTTTCTTTTTCTTATTTTTATTCCTGTATATTACTAAAACTGCCGTCGTTTGCACTCGGCTTTCTTTCACGCCGTAATCGGGATGATTTGATTTTACGGCAAATTGATCCGAGTGCCGTGCCTCCTCTTCCCTCCTCCTCCTCTTCTCCCCCCTTAAAAAAAAACAACCCCACCGGCGAATCGGATTCCTCGCCGTAAAAGTTCATTTCCTTCCTCTTCATTTTAATCGAGTGATCAAATTCCGGCGTGCAATTAAGAAGTGATGCAGGATTCTGTTACGACATGAGTGTGTTCGTGTTATTACATTACATTACATTATTACAAAAAAAGAGTGTGTATGTGTGTGTGGGGGGGGGGGCACACAGAAACACCCTGGATGGTCAACCATCACTACCACGAGCAGATAAATAACGTAATCTGACGAATTCTTACACAAACATGACGAGTCTTAAGATTTACTCCAGTCAAAAGTCACTCGTGTAAATTGTACTCGTTAAAGTAAACGTTACTGAGTTAAATTTCTTTGGATTTCAACAGAAGGGAGCGCTGCTGTGTCTCTTGTGTAATTCAAACAAGACGAGTGGATCTAAATCTCACAGTAATTCACATCTAATATTTCATATCTGATATAAAACTTAAACATTTAGTGATGTCATTTCATCCAGAGTATTACATCACAACATGTTCAACCTCGAGAACCCAGTTACAATTTATGTTACTAATAAGTGAACTTAAAGTCATGAATATAACAATCATTAAAGCAAATTGCTTATTCGTTTATCGACTTGTGTCCGGGGTTGCCAGATTGCATTTTATTTCAGGCATTTTTGGTGAATTTGTAACATATTTGTATGTTTTATTGTTATTATTGTTGTTGTTCATTGTTAATTCTCTGCCAGTCTGTGTTTTCTCAGGTGAATCAACAATCAGTCCGGCGTTATCCCAGATACTACCCCACACACACACACACACACACACACACACACACACTCCCACATCCTCTGTGTGGAATTCCACTGTCACTGAGAGCCAGTGGCCACATTCCATCATGAGATGATAAAACAGAACTGAGGAGAGATTAGCAGACATCTGGAACCCAGATACAGCTCAGAAACCAGCACCGGAGAGGCCGGCAGTCACGTTACAAACTCTTCTCTCTCATCTTTTGTTTACATCCTCGGGATGTAAACTGAGCTCAGACAGGCGTCCACATACTTTCGAACAACTTTGGTAAAATGCTACAGCAAAGGCCTTTGATACCGCTCTTTTTAAATAAATAAATAAAAAACAATCCGGCAGTTTGTCCATGAGGTTTTAAACACAAGCGAACTTCCATAACCAGGAGGATGCACCGTTACCATGGAGACCGAAGCCCATCACTTCATTTACTGTGTCAGACTCGTACATTCACAGAGACGTCTTAGAAAAGCTCTTAAGTGCCACTGATTGCTCTTTTGTCAAAGATGGTACTGTTACCATCCCACACACCCCATACACACCCCATACAACCCTCACACACCATACACACTTCATATACACATATAGTAGAGACTACTATATATATCCCTATAGCAGACTAGTATCAATTTGCCCACTAGGGAGCGTCCAGGAATCCTGTAGCAGAACTAAGATTCTAATTTAGAGCGTTGAAAACTTGATTAGTGATTTGATGCCAGATTGTAGCTCTTTTATTGATGTGATTATTCTGTGCATGTCAATAAAAAAAAAAAAAGAAGCTTCGTTTCGACAGATTGTCTTTTTTAATGGCGCAGATTAAGAATCCCGATCTGTTTAGGACTGGAAAGTGTTCACAAGTGCAGATCCAATCATCTCAGCTGACTAATTATCCACTTACAGCAGCTTGCGTACCAGACCTGAACATCTTTATTATATATTTTTATACGATATATTATATAAGCCATCTGTAGCGCAGACTATGTTACGATTATCGTTGCTTGTACTGAATTAACGATAAACTTCTGGGTCTCGGCCGTCTGCTTCTGTCTGTTGGGAGTCGGCGCGGCTTCTCCGTGTCCGTGTCCGTGAAACACGCTAGCACACCAGAGCTGGCATGTCGAACGGGTCGTCTCCGATCACAACTGTGTTACTGGCATGACAGACGATTGGCGAAGAAAAGGAGACGCCAAAAAAAAATTCCTTATCTTTAAATTCGTGATAAATAAAGATGAAAATCTCTACTGGCTAATGCACAAAGCTGATCCACGGATGAACGTGCCTCACACAGACGAAAAGGCGACTCTCGACATCTCTGCTGCAGTTACAACCTCGGCATCTCTGAGCCGAGTGGCTGTGGTCGATTGAGGCGTGTCTCGCTATTGCCCCCTAGTGTGTGTTCAGTATGTGTGTGTGTGTGTGTGTGTGTGAAAGCCGGATTCACTGCACGGATTGGGATAAATGCGGAGGAATAGTTTCTAATTGTTATTGTTTTCCCAATGGTGAGGAAAAGAAAGGATTCCAAAAGTCTAAAGAAAATGTAAACACAGACACATCGGTCCTACTGAAGAGCAGAGGCGAGCTGGTGCCTCAAAAGATGAACCACATGCAGGAGAACGTTCGAGAAACAGGAACAAAATCAAATAAAGAAGCATCAGAGAGAAACGATGTTATTATATTATCAGAAGGAAAGTGTCACTTGTTGTGTTTTTTGGGTCGTTTTACTCCGGTTTGATTGCTTTGCTTTCACACAAGGGAGAGAAACTTTGTGGAAATTGATTTTGCTGGTATAATAAGTGGAAAGTTTCGTATCTGCAAGCGAAGCAAAATTTTGGGAGGCTCGGAGTTTAATTGTGATTCTGGCTGTGTAAGCTGGAATGCAGAAGAGGTTCTGCATTACATTTCGTGATAAATGGATCGAAATGATACAAACTCACCGAAATATAATCTTGTGCACGCGTGTATGTGTGTGTTTGTGTGTGTGTGTGTGTGTGTGTCATCATGTGTATGAGTCTGTCATGTATGTATTTACAAATATGTATGTGTGTGTGTGTGTGTGTGTGTGTGTGTGTGTGTGTGTGTGTGTGTGTATGAGTCTGTCATGTATGTATTTACAAATATGTATGTGTGTGTGTGTATGTATCATCATGTGTATGAGTCATGAATGTATTTACAAATATGTATATGTGTGT
>JAOUQU010424118.1:0-10587 GCA_028566735.1 Ammoglanis amapaensis
TCATCGCGTCTGTTTCACGCATAGCCCCGTGCCGGGTTCTCTTACGGCAGCGTTTTTGTCTTGTAAATAAAACCTCGATTGGTTCTGCATCTACGTCTCCAGAACTTTCATCATATAGCCGTATTTCTGACACATTGCCATTATTATTTAAAATAATAACAATTTATTATTAAAAATATGGCATTACTAGTATTATTATTTTCTTAATATTTATTATATTATTATTTTAATATTGTTATGATTGTTCTTAAGTATTGTATTTAAATATTCTAATAGTCATTGTCATTATTATTATGATTTTAATATTATTAATTGAGTATTTTAACATTGTCATCGTGATTCTTTTTTAAATATTTGTGAACTTCAAGAGCAAATCTGAGATTTTAAAAGTGCTTCTGTTCTCTGAACCCTCATTTGACAACTAAATTAATTTCGCCGCGTTCCATCACACGTAAACAATCACACGTTTACCTGAAGTCCGACTCTGATCTTCTTGGTGAGCGCCCCCTCAGGGAAGGAGGCCTGGACCTGAGGGACGGTCATGCTGTGTAGGACGCCGCCCTCGGGACCCATCTGATTACTTTCTTGCTTGATCCTGGACACCACCGCAAAGTATTGTGGGAAATCTTTAGTGATGATCCGACAGATGCGCTTCTTTTCCAGCTCCTCCATGCTGTCCAGTTCTTCATGGAGCAAAAATGAAAAAATTAAATTACCGAGGTGTCCAAAAGTAAGTAGACATCATGAAAAAAAAGGAAGTCAGTGTTACCTTCATCCATGCCATTCAGCAGCTCATTCAGGGCGTCGGTCTTGCAGTCGTACTGATGCTCCTTCCACGTTTCTCCGTTATCGCTTCTCAGAATTATCAGCTCGCGCTCTTTTCCCCTCATGGAACCGAAGTGAGGGATTTCAACGATTACTGGGCTGCAAAGACACACCACAAGAACACCAGTAAAAGCCCACTTTGTTTAGATTATGGTTTTAATACTAAATCATGACTGGATGCATGGGGTACAATAACTTCCGCAGTGCAATAGAGGGGCGCTGGGCACCTTATACAACAAAAAAGTGCCTAATGTTGCATATTGTTTGGAACCTGATGCAGTGTGTGTCAACTGTGTCACACAGCATCCAACACAGGTTCAATTTAGAACAGCAACTACACTTACGGGCAGATGTTAAACCCCAGAAAAAAAGTCACACAGACTCGAGGACTACATGCACCAATTCGTTCTCACTAAGGCGTTCACGATATTTGCTCAAGGACCACACAGGATTTTAAATAATAATGACGTATTATCATTTTTCAATTAATAACTAAATATCTCAGTGTATTGATTTGATTTGAGCAAAATTGGATTGCTTGGAGTGCGCCTTCTAATGGAATTAACAAGGTATTGCAGCAATAACTGCAGATTGTAGAACAATTATAAAAAATATTCAACCCACCACTTAAGTCTGGTAAAATGCATTTCTTTTAAATGTCCACTAGGTGGAGGAAAAGTGCAAATGAAAGAAATAGTGGCCATATTTCATGTCAAGTTCAAATGAGTCGTGGTTTACCAGCGTTCACTAAGCCGTTGAGGTATTACACCCTGATCTACACAAACTGATGGGATCCAAAGTCACTAAATAAAAAAGGAAGCAATAGTTTTTTATTTATCAAGTTTTTTCTACATTCAGCCACAATCACGCATTATAGTCTAGACATTCAAGGTTCACAATAAATTAATATTAATTAGTTTATCTCAAGCTTTTTGATTAATGTTCTGATTCTGTGGATAGACGAGGATGACGTCTAGAATGAAAGTCATGAAATAACAAAATTATAGTAGATGTAGGTTCACAGAGAAGGTACCATAAACGATAGATTTTAGATTCCAAGCATTATTTCTGACCATCATCACAAAACTGATGAGATTTCTTGCTAAACCTGGACAAGAACATGATACCTTCTCTAGAAAGAAGAAAAAAACAAAGCCAATGGAACCGTCTCGCGTCTACGATGGCGCGGCAAGAGTCTGAACCCGGGCAGACACGGGCAAAGGTTGGCAGCCATGACAGCACGGAAAATAAAAACATGCCCAACAAGCAGAGTAGAGCGAGCGTGATCCGCTTTCAGTGACCCGGACTGGCCGACTGAAAGCCTCAAAGACAAAAAGAAAAGAAAATCACAATGGCTTTGATCAAGAGCGAAGAGGAGGGGGGGGGCGCCTGCTGGACGCGGCACGGTCCTACCCAATAAATTTGGTTCCTCGAGGCCCAAGCTGCAGCACTCGGGTCACAAACCCCTCGCCCTCGTTAAGAGGGGGGAGCTTTCGGGGGAGGTGGAGTTTACTGAATAGCGTCCGTGAAGCAATTAGGGAACAGAAGGAGGAACAGAGAACATCATCGCTGCAGGAATCCCAAACTTTCATTTTATTCCATCACTATTTACTTTCACTTTATTAGGCATTTGGCTTGTCTGGTAAAAATAAATGGCGCAGCAACTAAGACAGATGATTTTTACAAACACAAATAGCCCCACAAAAAACAAACAAAACCAAAACAAAAAGTTAATGGAAGAACATGGTACCTACCCGAGGAACTGAGCTCCGGCGGGTCCGACCTCCACCAGGCGGCTGGCCAGACCTTCTCCTTCCACCATGGGTGGTGGCTGGGCCAGTCTGTACCTCTTGACCATGCGACAGGTGATGCGAGTTGGGGCGGTACATTTGCGCGGTGGGATGATGATACGCATGCCGTTGTGACGGCTGCCTCGCATGGAGCCGCCGCGGGCGTCCACCATAAAGCTCACCAGGAACCTGCGGAGACGCAGAGGAAGGAAACGTGAATAATAATTGCAGTGCACAATAAAAAAAGAGACTACCAAAGCTTTAAGTTTTTATCTTTAGATGTTCATCTAATCATTTACTATGATGTTTCACTGGCAGTTCTACTACTAACAAAATATTTTCTTCCTATAACTTTTCTTCTGTAGTTTTTATAATGGAACGTGCAATAAAATATCATCAGATTAGTTTTGTGGGAAAGATTGTTTCAAAACTCCAAACAAAATCCACACATTACGTAAAAAACATTTTAAATAAAGTCCAGCAGTAACTTTAGTTATGAATTTCATCATTCAGACATTTCAGGTTAAGATCTATTTATTACAAATTAACATGCAAAAACATTTCAGGTTAAAAACAAACGATCACACAAACAAAACACGTCACTAACAAATGCGTAAAGTTAGTAAAAAAACCGCATTGGAGGCCACAGGAATTTATTTTCCATTGTTAATCGTATATTTTAGATGTGTTATTGCATAAATGTGTATAAAAAGTGAAAATATTCGTGAATTCTTTTTTATTTGCAAATTCTGGTTGGTCAGTAACAACTATTTGCTGTTGTAGTACACAGAAAAAGACGATGTACGCAATGTCCTATTCACTCAGCTAGCCGACTATGTAGGAAGCTTCCTATGATTTAGAATCAACAACAAACAAATGTTCCAATAGGGATTTTTTTTCCTGTGTGTTTTTTTTTATATTTTGTACATTTTACATTAGAATAGAAAAGAAACTGCGAGACTTTGTGGTGAGAAAATGAAAATAAAGAAATAAATGTGTATGATATCGCACACATACTGTACTAAAAGATGATGCTTTTTATCTACATTACAGCAATACTGTGTACTGTGTTGTTGTTTATGACTTTTTATTACAGTAATAACTGCTATATAATGTAAGATTTAAATGGAAATTTCCTTTTATTAGAGCGATTTGGGAGGTCTGGTAAAAATGTTTTCTATTTGACTCTTTTCACCCCCGTGTCTTTACATACCTAAGATTTATTAAATCACGGTTACATACACTAATGAACACACAAGGGGGCACTAGTGAACTTATTACAATGACTAATTCTAAACGTCATTACAGTAAATCTGGTTAGAATTACAAAACTTTAACGGCAACTATGCTGCATGGAAAAATCCATGCGATGTGATTTTTACTGTAAAATTATTTTAATGAACCTCCAATAAATGACATTTTAGACGAGCGGCTACTCCACGTGTTCAGCTGGAATTCATCGGTTATGCATTTCAACTGCTTAAAAGAGCAGCGGGAGGGTATAAATCCGACCACAATCCATGCAAATCCTGACAAACACACCGAGGCACACAGAGACAAAACCAGAATCAACCGTCGTCACCTGGAGTCGTGCTGAGGCAGCGGAGTAGACACGCTGCAACGAAGCAAAAACCAACAGGGTCCTTATACAAAATAAACAAGCGCTCGGTTCCACAAGTTGGATGGGGACCGTTTTTGTGTTTTTTCTCGTTAAAGAAGTAAAATCTGCAGCAGCAGAGAAGAGATTCATCCTGGAAATCAAACTGGACTAAACTGGAAAGTAAACTTACCCAGAGTGGACGGGACTGGAGACCAGGTTGACGTTGTCCATGGTGTCCGTGGTCCAGCTGTATCGTCTCATGGAGTCGGTGTCAAACTCCTTAGCTACGGCTAAGTGCTGTAGGACCACACACACACACACACACACACACACACCAGTCAATCCAGACAAAACAACAATAACAGTCAGTACGGGTTCATGTCTTGTTGCGAGAAGCGTCTGTATGAACACATGCACGTTTACAAGTCAGACAGGGAGGGGAAGTGAAATTTCGAAAGCAAATCATCGTACAAGCAACCAAAAGCTGTGCCATGAAATAAAAGGAATAATAATAAGAATAATAATTATAGAAATCGGACTACAAATCATAAAAGCTGAAATAAAGAGCTGGATGGTTGGTAGCGTCACTCTTTAATTTGTATTATTTTATTTGGCAAATATACCTTATTATGGGGCTCGACGACGCAGTGCATGGCTTTACAGACAGCCTGAAGCAGTCAGAGAAAAAGACATGATCTTATTAAGCATCAGGTCCCGTTCCAGTACAAATGTTGGCCCTCATTTTGCGAATGAACTAGCCTAGTCTGGCCTAAACGGTTTTATATGACATTTTGAAGTTTGTCAGGTGGAATTTGTACCAAACAAATTTCCATGTAGGAAGTTTTTGTGCCACTATTCAAATGTTAGTAAGAGAATACACCAAAGATATGTTAAAATATCCTGTTGTTTAGGTTTTGTGCTACCGATTTATTGAAATAAAAGATTTTCCACACAAACGTTGCATCTTTTGTGGATGTAACATAGACTTAACATAAAGCCTCCACTAGGGGGAGTTATAGTCCAGATTTGTAAAACCATGGTGTTAAATATTGGCAAAATGTTTTTAGCTTAAACAACGTTCAAGCAACCTAAGCTTTGATAAACATACTGGACTTGCAATGTAAAGGTTGCTGGTTCAAATCCCACCCCTATCTGTTTATTCCTTTCAGCCAATCCCTTAACCTTCAATTGCTCAGACTGTATTCCGTCACAGTGCTGCAAGTTTGTGTGGGGAGTAGCGAGTGACCTACCGTGTCCTTGGAAGGTGCCAGGATCTCCTCGATCATCATGCTGTCCCTGGTGAAGGAGCTCCGGTTCAGCGTGTTGGACCTGTCCGAACTGAAGGAGCGCAGGCTGTCGGCATTCATGGTTTATCACACAGTAAACATGTGTGTGTGTGTGTGTGTGTGTTGGGGGGGGAGCACGGGGTTGACACAAAACACAAACACACACAGAAAAAATAAAACACACCAGTTACTGCATGCAGAGTCCAGGGAGGACGGCACAGGGTTAGAAAGAAACATGACAAAATGCAAACAAATGTACAGACTGGAAATGCGTGTTAATCGTTACTAAGACATTTTAAAATCCATTATTTACTCAGAAATGGGGTCTGATCTTCATCCAAGATAAAAAACTAAACACATTTGTTTTGCCTCACTTTATCTGCCCATACACAAGACATATTTTCATATCGTCATTAATAACTGGACATCAGGAACCACTTAATGCCTCAGTGTTGAAATGTTCTGTATGTATTTTGTAGTGCTTCATTTTGATTCTGAATGAAGATCACAGCACATTTTACCAGTAAATAATGCAGAAACTCACATGATTACAAAAGTGCATTTTAAGCATGTAGATGAAACAGAAGCACACGTATATAAGAGAAAAAATGACCATGAATGACCAGGACATTGGTGTGTCCAACACACACAAAAATGGAACATGAAAAAAGATCCATGTGACCGATTACACACACTGGAATATATTTTCTCTCCACTAGACCTGATGTACTGGACCATCTGTACTGACAGTTGTGCTCACTAGATGACACACGACCGACAGATTCCTGGACAAGCAGTGTTTGTAACGGTCATTCTGAGCCATGCAAACGTTAAAAAACCATCGAGCCGTGATGTGATGATTTTAATTTCTACATTGTTGATTGTACAGCAGATGGATGAAACACGTTCACATAGGGGAAGGGGGTTCAATGACACGATGACATCCAAATCCACTCTCATGCCTTACCTGACTTTTGGACTTTGGAAAGGAAGCACAAAGTGTGGGAACGGGACAAGGCGAGCGACAGCAGGGACAGAGGAGAACGAAAGCAATGAATTACAGTGGGAACATTAATCTGTCTGACTGCTTTTTAGCTATAATTTATACACCAGCACTCACGTTTCCGCTCTGTCCTGTGCGTGATTTAATAAAAGCAGTCTAACCATGATTTATTTTTAAAAATAATTTTATTTTTAGAATTTTTTCAAATTTTTTTATTTATTTTTAGAAATAGTCAAGTTTTTATTCTTAATAATACAGTAATTAGTAGTCGTGCACGAAACAAAGACAAAGGACCATCGGATCCCACAAAGAAGAACATAGGAACCAAAAAAAACACCAAATTCCAAAAGGTACATTTGCGACGATGTACCTCCCCCTCCAAAAGAGAACATCAGACCCCCAAAAAGTATAACTTTGCCCTCCTGTTTGAGGTCTGATGTCGTTTTGAGCTGCTATTTTCTGAAGTACCGTAGGAGTGTGAGTTAAACATTAATCACGTGACTCTGATGCTCTGTGACCGCGTGTTACAGGACGGCGCGTGTGTCATAACACAAACTCAACTCAAGGTCTGAAGCATTTATTCTGTGTTCCGTGTTTGTGTTTCCCAGCCACTCATGACATGTCACGGACACGAAAACATCAGTGTGATTCATGACATCAAACGTTTGCACTTCGGCGTTATATTTCACCAAATCAAATCAGGAGTTCTTAATGTGTGTCACATTAAAACACACAAAATCTAACTGAAATCAATAAAGCCTGTTCTATCAATCCAGCGAACTTATGACCGGGTGAGATTTACAGCACCTAATGATGCACTTCTGCATGACCTGTTACTATGAATGCATGTTTGCAAAACCTTCTAATGCCATAACAGTAATGAACACATACATATCTTATTTAATGCATATCTGCATTGCTTATATAGACAGTATTACATAGTGTACAAGTCTATTATTACACATCTGCATTTCCAAGAAATGAACCTCCATATTATTATAATAAAGCAGGTCTGCAATGTTTGTTGTTGAACGTGTAAACAACTTATTTACACTAAAACTGTGTGATTGCACGACCGACGTTTTGCACTTTTTCATAGCCTGTTATCACACAGTTAAATGATGTAATATTGCATGTCTGCACTCTTTTGCACTTTCTCGACGCTCATGAATGTACGTCAATACTTGATTTTTGTACTTCTGTAAAACATATTTGCACAGTTTTTGCTCAAGCAATAATGCACATTCTATCATGTAAAGTTTGCATGGTTAATCTTTGTATGTTTGCACTATCTAAAATTATATTCTGCACTATTTATTCACTGATTTTCTGCACTTTTATTATCATCGTACAATTATATAACCAATCAAAGCACTTTTGTAACATAGATTGGTGTATATATTTTGCACAGCTTATGGTTTCACTTGGCATAGCTTAATCAATAAAAAATGCTTTATTGAACTTTTTAATATCCTGTTATTGTGCAGTTCAGTAGAGCAATAAATGCATTTCTGCACATCATATTACGGCAGCATGACTATGCCTCTTCGGGCTGGATTTTGCATGTTTGCATTGACATCCTATAACAGCCTATGACTGTAGTGTTACATAAGCTACTAAACTATTTATCCTAGTCTTGCACTAATACTACAGCCACTATATACCACAGTACGTTTTAGTTTAAAGCTTTATGTTGGTTGGTGTAAAGTAAATAACAAGCAAAAAACATATAATTATTTAGAAATGAGTAATTACCTCCCGGATCGGGCGCCGATGCTGAAGCCTACGTAACCTTCCTGGGGCAGAGAATCATCCCCCAGCTCTCGTAGATCCTGAGGACCGAGGTACTTATCCGTCTCCCCCATCATTGGTTCCTCGCCTAACACATATAAACAGAAGAGGATTGATGACCTGTGAGGTCAATTCTACACCATCTAAACATCTGCAGGTCATCTGCTGTAAACTGCCAGTTAGTTTCCACCTGTTCTAGCCTTTCATGTGGCTCTTTAGGTGCGGTCTGTAGGTGTGGAGACACGCCCTTCTATGGAAGTAGCTGCTGTCCTTTTCACTGAGTCTGTGTGTGTGCGAGTGTCCATGAACATCCTGGTCTTTCAGGTTTTTTGTCGAAAGTCTGTATAAGCTTTAATCTTCCTTTTATTTCTCTGTTCATCGGATCATACAGGACACCAATCTGAGGTCGAGGTTGCTAAACGCTTCATGCTATTTCCTATACACCTACATTAAAGACTAATAAACACAGATAGGCAGTGATCACATTCAAGGACATGCCGTTTTGATTTAGACATCCCTTATTCTTTATAGGAATCATGCATAATTGCAGTAATTAAGTAATATGAATGGTTAAAAGGATTCCTAAATATGCTTATCTGCTACGGTTCGATTTATGCAGACCTAAATGCATTTAATGCGACGTACAAAAGAAGTTACTAGAATCTTAAAACTGTTGTCCTTAAAGATTAAACACTGTCGTTGTAGACTACTGGTTTAGTAGACGGTTTAAAAAAAGAAAACGTGCACAATAAGGAGCTAGTGCTGACTTGAAAACCAATAGAATTCAGAGGAGGAGGGACGGCATTCCACAAGTGACAAAGTAAGACCCCCGGCATACCCTTCTCCCCCGCTAAACCCCTCCCTACCAAACCAGTCATGCTGTAGCCTGCTCCCTGACACACACGAACATGTTCAATTCCCCAAACGGCACACACTCCTCCATCCAAAATTCATCGTAATCCACTATGGATAAATGTAGAAAAGACCTGACGTACCATCGACTGGCCCTCCGAACGGCATGTGTTCATAAGCACGAGCTTAACAGGTAGCAAAACTTGCTTCTGAATGCTCACAGAGTTTAGACACCACACACAAACACACACACACACACACAGAAACAGATCAGCTATCGTCTTTCTCTCGTCCGAGCTGCCATGCGTGTCTAGCACTTGCTCAACCCAGCGTCATAGTTCCAAAGTCCACCGCCCTCCAGATCTGTGTAAATCCACAGCAATCCACAGGAGTGTGTAGTTGGAACCCTTCGTCCTCATGTCTTGCAACTCTCTCTCGAATATCCGAGACTGGAAGTCCCTCCCGTTCCACTCCCCTCGGCTATGGACCAAAGTACAGACCGTGTGAGAATGCGCCAATGCCTGGATAAAGCTCCAATGCAGTGAGTCCAGCAGCCCCCGTACCAAAGGACAATAGAGACTGGTGTGGGGGTGGTTCCAGCTTTTAGGTGTACTCCGTAATCCGACTCAAGAGGAATAGAAAAGGGGAACAAAAGAAAGTCTTTACGGGAGAACATGTGAGGGGTGAGGGCAGTTCAGGGAAAGTCCTTAGTCTTTGCCCTGTGCACGAATTGCCCTCGAAATTGGCATGTAATGAATCGGAACACCGACCAAAAACCTCAAGAATACATTCAAACTGAATTTCTGACATGCTTATATACTCAGGCATCCATATACTTTTGACAATTTGCTCATTTTTGACTACTTTTACACACTTACAGACATATGTCTGCACACAACGTATGCACACAAATGAGTGCATCAATGAGCCCACTTGCCTAGCATAGTGGTCAGCCCTGGCCACATCACCCAGAGAGCAGTAATGGGAGTTACGTGTCTTGCTCAAAGGCCTTTCAGACGTAACCTGCTGATTCTTGGACCGGCAGACTTCCGATCACAAGCCCAGTTCTCAAACCACCAGTCCACAACTGCTTCCTATTTTAATATCTGAGGGATGTCTGACAAGCTTTTAATCACGCGTCCAAATACTTCGTCGGTTAAGGATATGTTCCAAAACCTAGTGAGCTGTGTTACTGCCTAGATAGTCAGTAACCTTAGTAAATAGAACACTGCCCTATAAATAAACTCCTTCCAAGCCAGAAACATCAATAATAATTTATTTAATACCGTATTGGCCCGAGTATAAGCCGCACTTTTTTACAAAATTTCGAACATAAAAAACTGCGGTGCGGCTTATTTGCACAACCGATAAATTTTCAGTTGTAACAGAAACTTCAAATCTAGCTGCACATTTATAACACAACATGTTATGATGCAACAA
>JAOUQU010424129.1:0-10586 GCA_028566735.1 Ammoglanis amapaensis
TGATCTGCAGCAGCATTAAAGGTAAAACTTCACAAATATGTATCCCGGTCTAAATGGTATTTTTAGTCGACTATTAGATTAGTTGGAGTAAATGACGACCACTGGACAACCAACAAAATCCTTGGTTGTGAACAACCCTAATTATAACCACTTTATTTTGATTTCCTGCAGAATGCCAAAGCACTGAAGGCTAAGAAGGAAGAAGGTAATCAAGCTTTTAAAGACGGCAATTTCGAGGCGGCCTATGAGCTCTATTCTGAGGCGCTGACCATCGATCCCAACAACATCAAGACCAACGCAAAACTTTACTGCAACCGAGCCACTGTGGGCTCCAAGGTCGGCTTCTAAAATCTGTCCTGCACTAAATCATTCTAGCTGTTCTTTAGCATTCATGATTTAAAATGGATCGTTTTAATATTTTACCTTCTAGTTAAAGAAACTGGACCAGGCAATAGAAGACTGCACAAAAGCCATTAACCTGGATGAATCTTATATTAAGGCGTATTTACGACGAGCCCAATGGTAAGCGTGTTACACGCTAAGCATGCACACGCTTGTGTGGTGTGTAAAGTCTCTGATCTCTGGATCTTGCTCCTGTAGTTACATGGACACGGAACAGTATGAAGAAGCCGTGAGAGACTATGAGAAGGTTTATCAAACAGAAAAGACTAAAGGTACTGACCGTTTACCGGCTTGTGAAAACCTGCGATCCGTTCTAGTGTTTAACCTTTGACCCTTTATCTCTTTTAGAACATAAGGCCCTATTAAAGGGGGCTCAGCTAGAGCTGAAGAAAAGTAAACGAAAAGATTACTATAAAGTTTTAGGAGTAGATAAAAACGCCACAGAAGACGAAATCAAGAAAGCTTATCGCAAACGAGCCCTGATGCACCATCCAGGTAGAGACACTCATTATATACTCCTGTTTCCATCTGTACAGCATTGCTTCACCTGTTGAATAATAAAACACCCATGATGCAATGGGTCCAGATACATACTTCACCTATTCATGCACTGTGGTAGTTTCTTTTATGTTGTCAAATCGAATTATTGTCTTATGTAAAATTTTAAAGGCTTATACACACACACACACTGCTTTTTGTCTATAGTCGTATTAATTTGTATTATTTTGTTTCTCAGACCGGCACAGTAGTGCGAGTGCTGAAGTACAGAAAGATGAGGAGAAGAAATTTAAAGAAGTGGGCGAGGCCTTCACTGTGCTGTCGGACCCCAAGAAGAAGTCACGATACGACAGCGGCCATGACCTGGAAGACGACGATATGAACATGGGTACGTGTCTAAATACAAACTCCATTATTCTTAATGCACGTCATTTCAAGATCATTTCTATTTCTAGTTGGTGCTAAATTCTATTAGATCACATTTTGTCAAATTCTTTGCTAATGAGCTGTGGTTGTGTAGCGTTGTATTTCATACACACACCTGACAAATTGGTGGTAGAGAAAAATGCTGGATTCGATATAAAGATCTCAGTAGTTGTGGGCTTGAATGTTACAACTGCACCACCTGAGCAAGGCCACATAAGACTGAACTTCACTTGCACGCTGTAAATAAGATGTTTTCTTTGCTCAGAGTTTCAGTTCAGACTTCTTCTGAATCGGAGATACAACAATATATATATATATATATGATCTCTGTGTAACTAATATCCTGTCCTTGATGTAACCGAAGTATCAAACCTGATGCTGAATGTTCTGGTTTGTCCTGTCTCTCAGATTTCGATGCCAACAACATCTTTAAAGCTTTCTTTGGCGGTCCCGGTGGGTTTAGTTTTGAAGGTTAGACACACACACCCAAGCAATGTAATTTGTATGAAATGAGATTACTGAGCTCAGATTTGTAATTGAAACAGTTATTTGATACGTGTGTGTGTTTTAAATGTTGCTCTGCTTTGTTACTGTAACCTTTTTTCTTTTGTCACGCAGCATCCGGACCTGGAAATTTCTTCTTCCAGTTTGGTTAACTGGGCACTTTTTATTGGTGTATGCAGTAGAAACCTCATACGACCTCCAGAACCCCCCTCTCCTCCCCTCATAATCGGACTGTTGTCCGATTCTATCTTAATACAAAGGCCCATTTCTTCCTGATCGACTGCAGACCTTTTAAAGTAGTATTTGTTTTCACTGCTGCATCATAAACCCGTCTGCCCAATAATGTTTCATTAAAGGTTGTTTTTTTTTTTTTTAAATAAATGGTCCTAGTTATGTTCATTCATACAAAATGTTTGAACCGTTTTGGTTAGTCGGTGTGAGATTCACACTTTCCGTAAGAAAGTCTGGATCGAAAGATTCGGCCTTTCTGTGTTTATCATATTGTAGATCTCGAGCTCTCGCTGCAGTGTATCTAACTTTATAAGTTTGAGGCCGTTTCCGTTCTACATTTGGATTCAGATTACGATGGCGCACACAATTATACTGTAGTAGTTTTTTACATGCACCTCCCTCTCCTATCTAAATGTAAACGATGGGTTCTGCTCCTCTATTGTTTACGTACTGCATACGCTGTGAAGAAGACAAAAGTTTTTTTGTTTTTTTTAGTTTTTTCAAACATGCAAGGTTCCGGTTTCGAGTTGCCAGTCACCATTTCTGCACTGTACATTTGATTGGAATGTAAAGTGTTTTGTTTCGTGTCGATAGTTAATGACTGATTTTCAAACTAATGAAGTGTATTCCTTTTTTTTTTATTTTAATATCAATATTTATTGTAAATTCTCAAGTCACGTGAGCTGCCGATGTGTTCTTGATGTTCACAAGCTACATCTGGCTCTAGCATCCTGACTAGTGAGGTACAAGCGGAAGCTTCTCTCACTGCTTTTTAAAGCAGATGCACTTGTAGGCACATCTAACGGACCAGAGTACAAATTAAAATGAGTCCCCGAGGAGCTAAAACACCGGTTCCTTACCTAATCGATTTTCTTCAGGTTCCGCCTGCATGTAAAATTTGTTGTAGGTCTGATCAAACATGGCTGGAGGTGAATTTTTATTAGAAACACTGTTCAAAAATATCACAAACACTCTGCAGAAAAATTGATTTTACAAGAGATTCCAAACACGATTCTATTATTATTGACTTGTTTTTTAAATTACGAAGGTAAAGTGGATGTGCTGCAGTATTACAATGATACTATTAACTACACCGACATACACTCCTGCTCTCGATCACACACGTGCTGTCTAGGCAGTGGATAAAGGAGTTAAAGCGACACTCGATTAGTTCTGAAAACAGTTTATTTGCACACACGAGAGCATTTCTCGAACCCTGCATTTTACAACTGACCTGCAAGCTCAGTTTCTTGTGACTGCTATGAAAGTAGCTCCAATGACCGAGATCCTTACAGTGCAACCAAACAAGAAATGTCCACGTTATTGTGACCTGTGCTAAAAACAGTCTTTGTTATGGACCGTTTTCAAATAACCATGTAAATAAATTTAGCCTGTTAACCGTTTCGTCCTGTTTATTGGTCTTTTACATGTCTGCCAACTCGGTGGTTTGGTTCAATGTTTTTTTATTCAAGAATTATGCTCATAAATGTAGGATAACTGAAAAGATTCTAGGGTCTTAATGATTTTTTTTGTTTTATAGTTTGCAAGTTTTTAGAAGGTTCTTAAATATGTCAGTCTTAGCAACTGGTTAGCTTGGTCATTAATGTTTGCTACTTTAGTAATTGCAGTGATTTGTGTGTGTATGTATATATTTATATATAGAAAGAGACATTAAGAATAACATGTATGCGTTTTATCTTTTCCCTGCAATTCATTAGTTCACCACTAGTGGGAGTGCTTTTCACAGTTTTACCGTATATTTTATTTATAAAGTGTAAATCGCCTTTATTGGTTTTCCTAAGCTTTATATAAATCAAGTTATTTCGCGCGGTGTGTCAATTTGTTCATAAGACTTTATAACGTGAATATTATTATTATTTGCTTGACGCTGGTTATTGTATGGGTATTTTTGTTTCGCCGTTGCTAGGATACAGCAGTAGCTTGCCGTCCTGTGTGAGCTCAACACACCGAGTTCGCAGCTCCGCCTCGCTTTATTAACTAATAAATACCTATAAAAGTAATAAAAATGTCCGACGACGAGGGAGAAGCTGGTCCGAAAAGGACCTTTTTCACATACATGGCAGAGGGCGACAAACTCGCTCACAAAGGAGAACATACCAAAGCTGTCAAAAGCTATACAACGGTAAGTTCTGACTGAGGCTGCGTTCAATGGCTTATAAATAGCATGTTTAAAACAGTTCACCAGCATACAAACTGCATGCTGGAAAACTATCTGGAGTGTAATTTGATTTGGATTAGAATTTGTTTCCTTGTCATATTAAGTACAAGGTTTGCCACATTTCATTGATTGGGAATAGTTTTTACCTTCCTATTTATCCTGGCTTGGCACTGGCACGGTGTAGTGGCTTGGTAGCACCACTTGGGTGTATTTTATATAGTGTATTTGCCACACTAAATACCTGAACAGGGACAAACACACACACACACACACACACGACAAACCTGGCTGCGTGTTTTTGGACTGTGTGTGAGGAAACCAAAGTGTCTGGAGGAAACACACTGACATGGGGAGAACATGCAAACTTCACACAGAAAGCCCACCTTGCTTTACCTGGGAATCTAAAGATTTGTGCTGATTTTATTCATGTTAAAGTTAAAGTGAGTTCACACACAAGTTCACATAAATAAGTATTTGTTTGTTTGTTTGTTTGTTTGTTAGGCTCTGTTGTTGCAGCCAGACAACAGGGACTGCTTGGTTGCCAGATCCAAGTGTTACGTGAAAATTGGAAATGCCGAGAGCGCACTGAAGGATGCCGAGGCGTCTCTCAAACACGACAAGGAATTCTTCAAGGTGAAGGGACATAAAAAGACACAAATGACATGCAGACATGTTACAGAAATTCCTCTTATTACTGAAGATTTGAACAATGTTTTCATAACCAGCGGCGGCACGGCGACTGAGTGGTTATAACACTGTCACCTCACAGCAACAAGTCCCGGGTTCGATCCCCGGGTCGGGCTGGGGACTTTCTGTGTGGAGTTTGTATGTTCTCCCCATGTCAGCGTGGGTTTCCTCCGGGTACTCCGGTTTCCTCCCACAATCCAAAAACATGCACAAGGTCGATCGGAAATGTGTAAATTGTCCCGTAGTCACACACAAGATCCCTGTAGAGATACAGGGTTGGGGACCTACCCCGTAAAATGTAATTGCCGAGACACTCTGAGGATCAGTAGCGCTCCACAGAGTAACCCAGGGTCGAAGTCGACTGAAGGGTAAAATAGAATAGACTCATAACCAAACCTGCTTTCTTGCTCAGGGTTTGTATCAGAAAGCTGAGGCCCTGTACGCCATGGGAAATTTCGAGTTTGCACTGGTCTTTTACCACAGAGGCCACAAACGACGACCAGAGCTACAACAGTTCCGACTGGGCATCCAAAAAGCACAAGAGGCCATCATCAATTCTGTGGGCAGTGAGTATTCTCGGTGAATAATTGACCGACTCTTCCCAATCATGTTTAAATTGTTAGAATCGTCGATGTTTGATTGAACCCTGGTGTGTTGTTAAGTGTTTGTCTGCACGACTCCTGCTCATTGTGCCATGATGAATAATCATATTTGTTTCCCAGAATGTTCATGACATCTTATTAATGTAAGTGTGACTACAGTTTAAATCATGAGACGACTTAAGCTGCAAACGAATATAGATAAATATAGATGGAATACAGTTTTAATTGTGAATTTACATTTTCCTTGAAGTGTTTAGTTTAGGACACAATACTTAATGTACCATGTTTGTTCTAGGCCCTTCATCTGTGAAGCTGGAGATTCAAAGCACTAATGTTTCACCATTTTGGTACAAACGTGATGAGGTAAAAGTGTCTTTTCCTGCATTTTTACATTTAATAATGGAATGAATTAACCGACTTGTACAGATACACCGTGAAATTATTCTTTTAAGCAAAGTCCTCTAATCTACAGGGACAGTGTAGCCTAGTGGGTAGAGCGTTGGGCTAGGAACCCAAAGGCCCTTAACCTCCAGGGGGCGCTGTACTGCGGCTGATCCTGTGCTCTGACCCCAACTTCCAGACAAGTTGGGATATGCGAAGAGCAACATTTAGAGTACATTTAGACGTACTGTACATCTGTAAATGTGTAACAAGAAATAAAATTTGAATTGTGTCTTACAGAACGACACAAAACGACAAAGTCAAAAGACATGTAAACAGCTACTAGGCGAGCTGTACACTGATAAAGAGTTCCTGGAATCTTTGCTCGCAGATGAAGGTACATTGACTTTTGTGTGTGTGTGTGTGTGTTCAGGTTGAACATCCTTGTGTGGAGGATTCATTTACAGATCTTGGCTTGTATTTCTTTTCGTTGCAGATCTAACAAAAGGACGAACACGTAGCGGAGAGAAACTGCAAGACGTGATCCATGACTGCATTTCGTATCTGGACACACAGACTGAATTCTGGCGTCAACAGAAACCGATATATGCTCATCAGCGTGACCGGAACCTGCTGGCACAGCAGTGGAAACGCACACGGCATCAGAATCCTTCTGATCCCAGCTACATCCTCAAAGAACTAGAGAAGATAGATGCAGGTCAGATCATACATGAACAGGTTAAATGTGTGAGTAAAGATTACATGGATGTCGTGTGTGAGCTCTTCCAAGTGTCCTTATGAACATCTCTGATTTGTCATGGATGGTCCAGCCTCCCAGAACCACTGGATGCAGTGTAGTAACACACCCAAGACATGTTGCAGGGTGTTTGAAACAAGGTGTAAAATATAAATAAATCATTTGTAGACATTTGCACAATATCTCTAATAGCCACAGTGATTTTATTTGACTGAAATAAGCTTTCTCACGGCTTCTTAAAGTTTCAATCATCTATTGGTGTTTAGTTTAGTTTTTAAAGATATTTTCATTCCTTAAATGAAATGTTTTGCAGAGCTGACCACAGGCAATCCGGAGAGAACCCTGAAAAAGGCTCGGGAGGTTCTGAAAACGGTGCAAGGCTGGTCTAAGGATGCTCTGCCTAATAGGAGCGAGGTGCTGGGACATCTGTACAGCTGTATTGGTACATTTCATCTGTGCTTTATTAATGTCCTCACTACATACAACTAATATAATAACTTCATGGAATAAAAATGTTTATAAAATGTTGGTGAACTAAACATAACTTTCAGACTTTCCGAGCAAATAGGATTTTCTTTCTTTGTGTAAACATTGATGATTAATGAACCGCTGGGTCGTCAGGTAATGCACTCATGGATCTGGGGGATTTAAACACGTCATTGGATAATCATCTGAAAGATCTGCAGCTGGCCAAGCAATTGTAAGTTGCTGAGAAGAATTTAAGTACCAATTCCTATAGAGCTATGGATAAAAAGTGTGTGTGTGTGTGTGTGTGTTTAAGTAACCTGACAGAGAATAAGTCCAGGGCTTTGGACAACATCGGCCGTGTTTATGCACGCATTGGCAAATTCCAACAAGCCATAGAAGCGTGAGTATAATAATAATAATAATAATAATAATCTCTACACTGGTCAGCAAAAACTTTATGGAAATGCACATTGGCGTGTAATTGTGTGTTGTGGTCACTGCCGTTTTGTCCGGCTGTGGCATCTGGAGCAGACCAACAGTAGCTCATTGTGGCCCTTTTTGCATAAGGTATAGTCAAAGAACTTTTGCTTACTCCTGTCCAGTGTTAAAAACACCTATAATGTGCACTCCAGTGATCAAAGACCGAACGTTCAGACATTCAGTTTACAAATTCAGTTTTAAACTTGATCAAATGTGTCATTTTTTGTGTAGAATTTAGAATATTCTGTCACCCCGTGGTTTTTATACACAGCAGAATGAAGCCTCCACATTTAACTCAATCCGTGCAGTAAAACACACATTTAAACACACTTTTGTAAACACACAGTTGGGGGCAGCACTGAGTACACGTGAATAGCACTGGGGGCAGCCTTAGCCATGACGCCCGGGGAGCTGGTAGGGGTTTACAACAAGACCAGTTTACAATTGATCTGGTAAACAATTCAGCTGATAGTGGTTCTGGTTTATCAGTGTAAATGTTTTAAGATTATACACAACTAAACTGTTATCGTGCTTGTATGTGCGTGTTCGTGTGTGTGTGTGTGTGTGTGTGTGTGTGTAGCTGGGAGGAAAAGATTCCTTTACTCCAAGATGGTCTGGAACAAGCCTGGTTGTTCCACGAGATTGGCCGCTGTTATCTGGAGCTGAAACTTTATTCCGAGGCCAAAGACTACGGCGCCCGCTCCCTCAGTGCCGCCAACGACATCAGTGATGAGCAATGGCAGCTTAATGCCAACGTTCTGGTGGCGCAGGCTGAGTGTAAGTCCGCACAGCATAAACTATATTACACACAGCTCACCTGCACGGTTTTACCCTGGATACTCCGGTTTTCACTCAATACAAATACATGCAAGTGAGGTGAATTGGAGAAACTCTCACGAAGTGAGGTGACACGGTGGCTTGGTGGTTAGCACCGTCGCCTCACTGCAAGAAGTCCCAGGTTCGATTCTTGGGTAAGACAATCCGGGACTTTCTGGGAGGGTATTCTTCAGGCTATTTTTGATCGTTATTATTAATATTCTTTTATTAAATGTTTGTTTGTGCCGAGTAAATTAATCTTTTTGATTGTTTGTATTCATGTCTTAGTAAAACTTGGTGATTTTGAGGCCAGTGTGTTACACTTCGAGACGGCATTGGACCGGGCTAAAGGGCTGCAGGACGATGCTGCCAGAGATGCCATCCAAAAGGTAAATCTGCCATGGTGCACTCTGCCATCTTGCCATCACCGTATTGAATTAAAATAACTTTTTTTCAAATTATTTCTCTCTCAAACAAAAAACAAAGCACGCATGTTTCGATTTAATGTTTAGATGTTTGTGTACTTTTACAGTCTGACTGGGAATCATGCTGGATCTTTTTTTTTACCCAAATCCTGTCTGACCCTGTCAAATCTTTCACAGAGAACCTACACACAAACCTACAAACCGTCAAATCCACTTTTAATTAGACATGGAGTTTATGTTCTTTTAATTTAATGAGTGCCCACATGGTGATGGCGATGGTCCACAGAGTCGAGTGTCGGAGGGACACGTCGTTCAGCAAATTACGTGGATGGTTTATGAGGGGCACAATGTCCAAGCTACTAGTTGTTTGTTTCTTTTCGTGTCGTGTATGTAAGAAGAGAAACACACAGCAGTGAAACAGCGTTTTAGAAAGGAGGAAGTGAAAGCGGAAGTACGTTTTAAGGCTTAATAATCGGTTGGGTAAACAGTGTAAAGATGATCAGATTTCTGCCTTTGGCACAACTTCCTGTGCAATTTCTTAAGTAAAAACAGAGAACAGCAGACTATCGTTCATGCTCGTCATGAATTCGTTTTCTTTACTTCACGCCACTCTGGGAAGACCAGAGCGAGGTACATGTCAGGGACTCGTGCAAATGTCATGAGGTTTGCACGAATGACGTGGCAAATCATACTTACGTCATTTAGCAGACGACTTTATCCGAAGCGACTGTACAGTTACGGTATACAAGCCGAGCAATTGAGATTTAAGGTCCTTGCTCAAAGGCCCACCATCAGCACCCTGCTGTGTGTTGGTGAGGTTTGATTTACTAGTCCTGTACCCTGACCAGTAGGATACGGCAGACCCGGTCAGGCATGTGGCATTGCCAATAATGTTTCATGTCAGAATGTTAATGTATTATTTTGATGTAATAGTATCTATTGTTATGAAATATGATTTCCAAATTAGACAGTGAGATGCGAGTTCGTGAGTCGTTCCTGTATATACAAGTAGCTAATGTTGTGGTTATACGCAAGAATTTGGATAATTTAAGATTATCCAAACTGTATCTACACAACATTAAAACAATCTGAAGACTTCTGTAGCTGCCGTGTTGGTTTGTGATGGAAACAGCTCGGAATTACCATGGTGTGATTATATAACAGTATCTGTGTATTTACTTCTGGTTGTTTTATGATCTGGCAGGCTCTTCAAGAGACGAGGCAGCGACTCGCTCAGTGATTCTGTTAGCTTTACAACTGTCTTCAAGAAGGACTTCAAGTATGAGAGTCGTATTTGTGGCTCATCTTATTAGAAAGAGGATTGTTGAGCAAAGACAAAAAAAACATTTAGATTTTCTCACTAAATATAGAAGAAGAACATGTCACCACAGAGAACTGTACACATAGTTCCTGAATTTATCACACGATTTACTTTTCTTCATAAGCATAAAGCATTTCCTCTAGTCCACGAGTGCTGAGACTCGGGTTTGCCGTTACTTTATTGGTCATGACTAAGTGCAACCTTGTGTGACATCAATTACTGTCAAGTCCTTGAATACGATTAAATAAAATATCCAACATATCTAAATGTTTCCACATTTATTGGGTACGTTTTCACCATCCAGCCTATAATGAGCCTATTATTTTATATATTCTCTCTATTTTACCCTTCAGTCGACTTCGACCCTGGGTCACTCTGTGGACCGTTACCGATCCCCAGAGTATCTCGG
>JAOUQU010424139.1:0-10584 GCA_028566735.1 Ammoglanis amapaensis
GGTGGTTGTCGTCAGGAAGGGCATCCGGACGGAAAACTCGGCTCCAAACATTAACGTCCGACCCCAGGAACTGGGAAGACGCACGATAAACGAATAGATAAAGAGAGATTTTATGTATCTAATCAACGAATGCCACTTTATTTCTAACACACGCACAGAATCAGCGCCCTCTGCTGTTTAAAGTGAATATCGATTCATCTTAAATGATTCACCAACGCCCAAACGGAACTCCGTTTATGATCCTTTGTGAACAGTTACACATGGAGGTCTGGAACTCGGCGATTTGGTTACCAGCTTGTTTAGCATTCCATCCCCGACCCCGTTTTTAACTGGGATTAATAATGGACAGACTGCCACAGGTGGGTCAACATTTTTCAGTCCTACTGTTGGGACCTTGAGCGAGGCCCTTAATCCTTAACTAGTAAAGTGTATTTAGTCAGTGTTGTTTATTGCTTTTGAGAAATGTGCCTGAAAAAATGCCGAAAACTTACCAAGTCGATACAAACAAATCAGCTCTCAATCAGAAGGCCATGAG
Organism: Ammoglanis amapaensis; assembly: GCA_028566735.1. NCBI lineage: Eukaryota > Metazoa > Chordata > Actinopteri > Siluriformes > Trichomycteridae > Ammoglanis > Ammoglanis amapaensis. Next base: position 536 of record JAOUQU010424139.1, read on the forward strand.
TTCAAATCGCACTAACACCAAAGTTCTAATTCCTCGCATGCTTACACTGTGTTCAATAACAAACCTTTCAACACAAGTCGAATTATTACCTCTAGATGTTCCAGCCCAACTTAAATGATCCGCGAGCCCTGGCCTGAATGTAAACTGAACAAGACTGTACACAATCTGACGCGCCATTAAACCAGGATGTGGATGATTCTACGATCCCTCCATCATGACACGTCTGTGTAGTTAACGGGGCTGCATATAGCACAAAGAGATTCAAACACATTAAGTGCAAATCTATTCCTCCGGGAGAACGTCAAACTGAATTTTTATAGAACCTACAGTACGAATATTCATATCGGCTTCTTTTGACATCTTATATATACACACACACACCTATGAAGACTACACACCTGAATTATAAGTCCTCCCTAAGGCCTCTTTGCTCTCCTGCTGATAGTTTATAGCAGTTGCCCTACAAGGCCACCGCTTCTGGAATAGAAACTGTTATTTGATCCGACTTCTCTTTCTCTTCCCCTTTTCCAAGCTCTCCAGCGCTCTCTCAGTGCTAATTAAATACATCGGACTGAACTCGAATGTCATCAGGACCACATCTGAGCTACAATCTTGAGATCTGCTTCCATTAATGTTTTCGCACACACATGAGTTTGGTCTAAAAAAATCACGAACTTGAGAATTTATCCCGGTAGCGGTTGCCGATGCTTGACACCGGTCCAGCCTAATTTAAACTTTATTAACTGTTTATGACAGTTCTGTAATAAACGTTATTAAGTTAAACCACACACTACAAGTATTTCTGTAAGAGCTGAAACATTTTTGAAAACATACAGCCAATTTCCTGACATTTTTTTTATCTACTTAAATAAATTGTCACTGAAACATGAATCGAGCCTAATATAACCGATAAAAGATATAAACTAAATCCTCATGAGAATCGTTGGATCATTTAGGCTGTGTTTGATTTGGGAAACATTTACACTCACTGTCCCTTATTTGCGTCTAAGTCCAAATTGTGGATGCTTGATGGCAACTGGTGATAAAATATCAGAATGTGGAAGCATGTCGGTGAAGAAGGAATGTAAGATTCTGATGACCACAGATATGACAAAACTTTGGGATGAGAGGGTGGATCAAAGCAGTGCAGTTAACATCACATATTCCTATCTGAGAGGTAAAAAAAAAATAGCCACATGATAACTGGTGATATTCATGTATTCAGATATGGCACATGATCTTAATCTGTACCCAAAATTTAAATAAACAGATTATGATTCTCAACAACAACGATAAATAATGCTCTGTTGCGAGGTTTCTATTAATGTGTCTTGCGGATGTAGTAATAAGGTATTAATAATCATAATAAATAAATCACAGCATTAAACGATGGACGATACTGCAGCATTAATGAATCAATGAATCCAAATATCTTAATGTACGATAACTGCAAAGTTATTATGGACTCGTGCGGGCATCATGAGTATCTATATTTAGGGGACAGATGAAAAATGTTATTTTTATACTAGCCTATTTCAGTCTAGCGAGAGTCACTCAATAAGTAATAAAGTGCTGATTCAACAGCAAAAATAAATAAACAAACAATAAATCTTCAATATTCAGATTTACAGCAACACACATCCTTACATGATATCTGAAACATTTGTAAAAAGCAGACGCTCATTGCTCCTGCTTGAGTGTCACACCGGTATTGCGTACCAGGTCACTTTATACGCCGCGGCTCATTCTGGCCCTCCGGAACCTGCTCACGGTGCAAATACTCCCAAAGGTTACAAATAGAACTCCATTAAGCCAGGAAAACCAGGGAATCTTTTGAAAGAACTGGCAGCTCCATGCAAATCGGGGCAGATCCACACGTGATTCGATCACTGACCGATGTGCCCGTGGGTAGAGACTGTGGCAGCTGATAAGGACCTTTAGTCCGGGCTAGTCGATGGATGTTTATATAGTGAAGCTACGAGCGCCGCCGTCCTCGTTCCCACGCTCAATTACCAAGCAGAGGAACTGATTGCTAAACATGTTTATAATTGTACGGGCACTAAAGTTTTATTTATGCGTATGCAAACTCTGACCTTTGAATCAAAACACAGCGCTTCATTTACAGCCCCATGTTGTCCCAGTGTAATAGTGCAGTAATTATTCAACATGAGCCATAAACTCACAGACACATACATGTGCAGGTGATGGCTCATCTTTATACGTACACAAAAGATTGTAATATAATATAAACAATTTTACTTCGTAAACCAAAAGTGAGTTTGTGTTTGCACACACAGAGGCAGAACAAACGACAAATTATATTTACTGTCATTTTATATATATTTATAAATTGCTATATTACCAAAATCGATACTTGAAAGAATAAAAAGTTTAATTTTAAAGTTGAAATTTAAAAAGCACACAAGAAGTCATGTGACAAGATAGTTTTTAATGATTGTTAAATTAATTACTGCGAAATTAATTTGATTATTATTAATATCCACGTGTGCTGTGTATTACACAGAAGAAACACAGTGCCCCCTTCTGGTAAAAAAATACATTTCAAGTTACTTTTTACATGATTTTTAGACTAGTAACTTGTACTTAAGTAACAAATCATTATAGTAAAAGAAGTTGTACTTATCGACATTATCTATCGATCTAGTGGTTATCAGCTATTATTGAACTATTGTACGTTTTTTAACGTTGTCAAGGAAAGACTCAGGTCAACAAAACATAGTGTACAACAAAATATATTATTATATTGTTATATAATATGTTATATGAATGGAGAACATGTTAAAATCTAGTTTTCTGGTCTTTTAATCTATTTGAATTTGTTCATTAGACAAAGCGTTTGTTATTTTACATTTTATTGTAGAATCACAGCTAGTAATAAAGACGTTTTTTAATTAAGAACCACTAAACACCAGTAAAAGATTACAGTCTTCAGTAAAAGACCTTTTTCATTTATTTTTTTATTTTTTTTGTTTATTTCTCTGGGTTTTTTAACTAAAAGTTGCAGAGAAATTACTAATATATATTTTCGCAAACAACTTTAATGCTACTTTGTTATTTTTTTTAACAGAAGGGGGCGCTGCAACTCTACAATGTAACGCAAACAGACCAAATTGACATAGCCAACAATTCCATTTAAAGTAATTCATTTAACAATCATTAAAAATCATTTAAAAAGTATTTAGTAATGTGGCTTTTTAAATGATGAATCGCTGTGTACGGTTGCCAGATTGTGAAATTTATCACGAGTTTGTAAATAGGTTTTGGTTAAATGCTACTTGGCAACCCTATTTTCAGCACCATTTACCAAATGTGGTTTTCTGTTATGACAAAAAAAGTCTTAACAATAAAAAAAAATCTATTTAAAAAAGTAAAAGCACAAAGAAAAAGCGACTCAATTATTGTAACAATTCAGCAAGTAATTTCTGAGCTGATCAATCTGTGTAGATTTAAGTCTCAGTTCGGCTGTGCTGCCACAGTTCAAACCTGTGCAAAGCATTTAACCCTTTCAGTTCCAAGGGTGAAATACAAGGACCCCCAGATTCCAAAAAAGCCGGGATATGTGAACAATATTGTAACGGTTCTGTATATTTATATTGTAAATGACCATCAGTGTCATAACTCAGTTATAACTACACTACAGGTACGCTTACAGCTACAGTGAAAGACTTTTTAAGTTCTTGGTAAAATTGCAAACTTTTTTTGATCCTGAAACACATTTCAGTCGTTTCTTTGTAAACATCTGCAAATGATCAGGAGTGGCCATTTTAATCTAATAGTGTCAGCAACACCTGCACATGTTACCATTACTACACCCCTCAGTGAGGCTTATTAAAGGTCTACCCCTCGTACTATAACCCAAATTTAATTATTTCCATTGCCAACGTGGAAACTGGTAAGAGCTGACTGTGATTGGTGAAACAGTTAAAGCATGAACGTTTATTACAGACCAGCTTGTCTGTAATAAACGTTTATAACCCGTGACCTCCATTTAAACAAGCTTGTCAACGTTCCCGCTGATTGAGTTCAATCATTAAAAAAAGACTAAATTTACGATCGAGTAAAATATAATGAACTATTGGGCCATCAAAGATAGTCAGTCCTCGAGTTCAGCACCACATTGTGTGTGTGTGTGTGTGTGTGTGTGCTGCTAGTAGAGGGCAGAAACAGGTGCTGCCACCCTCTTCATATTCATTTCACCACAAAATGATGCTCATTCTATATTCATACGATGATATCAGCTCCTGAAGCTGCTCTACACATAGCTAAGTGTGTGTGTGTGTGTGTGTGTGTGTGTGTGTGTGTGTGCAGAAATACTCAGGTCCAAAGTACCGCCGCAGAGAAGCTAGAAATGGAAAACCCGAGCTTTCCAGCTGCCGATGCCACGATAATCTGCTAATGCATTACAATAAATAGACTGAATAATATTAAACATAGAAAAACAACAGGAATGAAGATTCTTTTAAATCGCTTATTTAAAAAAAGCCTTTGCAATTTATTAACACCTTCACCTTTTAATATTTCTCCTCTTAAACAGGAAGCATTGGTAAATGAAATGGCATTAAGGAGAAAGACAACGAGAGAGGGATACTGGAGGAGCAGCAGTGGCCTGCAGGTATTTTAGGACATGTTTATTCTGAGTGTAATGAAGCCTTGGGACTTCTCCAAGTCTCTTGCTCTGAGAATCGCCATCTGTCGAGATATTTCACCTCTGTCAAGCCTATTTAGAGCTAGGTTAGAAAGAGCATACTGCACCAAGCTTATTAATATCTTTTTTTTTTTAAATTATTATTATTAAAAAAAAACATTCGTTGAAACCTTGAGGACCGTGTTTGAATAAAATCTTAAACAGCTATGCATCTGTCTGCAAGCTTAATTATTCAATACGTCATATCAATCAACATAGTTTTCAAGCGTACCAGAGATTACACAGTATTTAAAAAAGCTTAAAAGCTTAATGGAAAAATGACCTCAAGGCTATTATATTTACATTTTAAAACATTTCCATGTGAAGATTATTAGAAGATTAATGCCGAGGTGTTAAATGCACGCCGTCTCTATTTCTGGGAGAAACAATCTTGTGACACCATAAACCTGTCATTTGTGCAGTTCGGTTGGTTGTTCATGGTTGCAGAATGCTGATGTCATTTTGACATGGTGGATCTGTTATGGTCAGTTCAAAGCCACCTGTCATATTTGTCTTGGACGCCACACCAGCTGATCACCATAACAATTCACCAAGTCGACTTCAGGCTGTCGGGGCGACTTCAGAAACCTTGCTTAATCGGATCGTGATCCACCGAGAGTTTATTTCATGATGAGCTCGAGAACGTCTTACGTTCAAGTCTTGTATGTTTATGATTTCGATCCGATACCTTCGGGCTTCTGATTGATCATCAAAGAGGCCTCATTGTGTCAAGTAATGAAACACATATGCTGGCGTGAATAACGAAAAATGTCATTTGTACACGTCAAAATGAATCATCTGATTTATCACCGGCATACAAGGAATTGCAAGACGATTACAAAGTGATCATCTTAAATGGAGAAGTTTGCAAAAATCTACTAAAAATCTCTCCATGCCACACTATGGGTGCATAACCGTGTCCTGTAGTGATGCCGTTTTAAGTCAGTCACATCCATGAATAAATGATGGTCTGAATATTTTTAGGCTGCGGGTTTATGGCGGGTGATGTTGCAGGTGGTGGGTAGGGGGGTTACATGGTAAGATAACACTGAAAAAGTTGCAGGCCAAGAATAGTGGTGGCAGGTTAAAAAAAAATCATTTTATTCTCTTTTTTTCAACAGTTAAACTTTTTTAAAATGACGTGCATGTTTGTTGTCGCTCCAGTTCAATTAAATAATCCAAAATTCCAGATTTATTGTCTGGTAATAAATAATCTAAAGCAGTAAAACTTAAAACTGTAGCTTTTTATCTGTATAAAATTTCCATTAACTGATTTAATTTTAGCTTAATTTTTACTTCATAACATCACACAATACTTGTAGATTTTAATTATTATAAAATAAAAGCATACTTGTGATGAATTAAAGACAATATACTGACACGGTAATATTACCAAACCTCAAGCTAGAATAGAGGAAAGTAATTAACTAATACATTATGTTAAGTTTAAGCGATTTAAACAGCTTTGATTATTATTATTATTATTATTTATTATCCAATTAAAGTACAAGATGACCATTATTTCATTACTGAATCAATTCTGTAGTTCTACTTGACTGTAACAAATGAACACAAAGTTAACATGTTTATTTGGTAGAATGTTATACAATTTGCGTGGAATTTTATTTTTTTGGTTTATATTTATATATATATATGAATATATTAATGAGCAGTGAACCAAAAGAGTCGAACTGGAACATATGATTCACTTAAACGAGTCCGAATCAGATACGTGAGTCGGTTCGTCTGGTAAATGAACAGTTCGGCGTTTCCAGGTGACGGTGCTGAGTGACGTGTGGACACAAAAGGGACTTAAACTCGGACTCGCTGGACTTTTGAGACCTACCTTCCTCTGCTGTTTCTCCCAGGCGGGGTCCAGCAGCAGGTCCCTGTCCCAGTCGTCCTCCTGAATCATGTATTCACCCGTCGTCATCACCGTGTAGGTGGTGTTGTACTGCACCTGCGTCTCGACAGCTGTCATTTTTAAGGGCTTCGTTGATTCCCCCCCTTTTTTAATCACTTTTTAAAACTTCAACCCTTCCGAGTAACTGAGACCGAGGAGGCCAGACTCCACTCTGCCGGTGTGTCCTGTCCTGTGTGGAGATGATGGACACCGCGCGTAACGTCCAGCTCCTGTCCTGCTCGAAAGCCGCGCACGTGACCGAACCCCAATAAGTAACAACTAGGCGCCCCTAATGGTCACGTGGGCGTGGCTAAAACGAACGCACCAATCAGATCGAGCTCATTATACGACACTGAAGGGATCCCGCCCACCGAAAGACAGCTGCTCTCCTTGGAATGGGCAAAATCCGGACTGATCTCAGATCAGTTCACACTCGACTTTTAGTCGTCAAAAATAGAAATGTTGTACATGCACGCTGATTCCAGAGCGGCTGTAAAACGAAAAGTGTAACCACAACCGCTTTTGGGCCACCATCTTCAGTACTGACATGGCATATATTACCTGCAAAGAAGCAGCATGTCGTTCAGTCGCTAAAAGTCCTACCAGATATGTGACTTCTTTTAAAAAACAGTAGAACCATGAAGCTTTGTAGCCAAATTAGCATTTATTCATAGTAGAATTTAAGAAAAGAGTTCATACTGGAATTGCCAACTAGTTTCAACTAGTTGTGAAGTGGCCAGCTGTATAACTGTAAACATTTCACACTGAAAGTTTATACTACATTTGACCTTTGTTTATTAATTTCATTATTTACACTTTTTGGTAACATCCATGACAGGAAACGTGTCATTCTTCACAAGAGTTACACCAAAATACGTGTTTTTGGACTGTGGGAGGAAACCAGAGCGAACAAAGTAATATAACATACAATATTAAGCAATGTATAGTTGTGTTACTTAGTTTAATCGAAAGATATTAATCATTTACAAACATAGTATATGCTACAGGGCAAATGATTTATTTTGAAACGGTCTATCGATGACTTTGGGATTTACTGCCATCTAGTGTCTGCATCATATAACGCACTGTACGTACATAGAATCATGAACCAGGAGATTTACAGACATGAATTTCTAAGTACAAAATCTTGTGAAATGATGAGTGGAGCTGTTGACGTGGAGTATAAAAGTACAAATATACATTGTAAATCATGTATATACTTTGGTTTTGATAAGGACAACCAAACACCATTCCTCAGCACGACAATTTTAATTGGACACCACCGTATTTGCATTTGAGTGTATATATTAAAATAATACACACTTACATTGTGAAACTGATCAACCCATTGAAATCGAACTGATAGCGTTTCCCATGGCATCTGTCGTTGTACATGCTAAGTATGAATCTGCTTACGTATGTGAAGTGAATGGTGTCAATGATGGAGTTGAATTATGTGATGAATACCAATCAAGCTACACGGCACTACCCTCGTGGAGTGTGTGTGTAATGCAGTAGATAAGTAGCATGCACATTGAGTCAATTGGAGGTGCATTTGACACAAAAGAGAAAAGCATATACCGGCCCGACTGCTGGGTCGAGGACCTCCTTCAACTGTAACTGATAGTCTGTAAAGGTCCCGGTGCAGTCATTGACTTCCATTATGCTTGAGATGCTTTTCCTGTAACAACTGAATAATGAGTGTGACCCCCAAAATAACAAGGTTCTACTGATGTAGATAGAAATTGTAAATGGAACATTGATATTGGCAAGTGAAAACAATATTCAGTTCTCATACATAATGCCTGTTTATTATAGATTTGAATGCAACAACAAACTGTGTACATGTTCTGCAGCACATTTATTCAGTCTTGCAGTTCCATTGTTAGACCATGCATCTACCCTGCAACCCTCAAGACTGGTATAATCTAATAAGGAACACAAGTGTGTGTTTGAACTAAAATACTGACAAAGAGAAAATAAAATCTAAGCAAAAAGCAGTGGGTACAAAACCACCCCCGCTTGTTACAATAGGAGCACAATGAACACACTAAAATGAAAGGACGATCCAACTGGAGATGTTTGAATCTGAATTGTAGAACATTAGATACTTCTATTTGCATGTCTTTGGACTGCGTTGTAACCATTTTATACTTATTGAATATTTACATACAGGCAGATATATCTTGATCTACCATATAAGGGTTACAAGTTATAGTTTATCTCCCAAACCCTCCCATCCTTTACACCATCTCCCGAATGCTCTTCTACAGACTGTAGAACAGTTTACTTTGCAGAAAGCTGGACCAAGAGTCTTGTAATAAATAAAATCGAATAAACTAATAAATGCTGCATCTTTTAATTGTGAGCTAACCGAACAATATAAACAAAAGTGATTCAGGATTAGTTATCTGATATCAGGAAATTACCAGTTAAAGTAAACTGTACTTTCAGTAAGTTCTTGAAATCTGGGTCATTAATAGTCTCAAATATTTATTTGGTCATAAATAGCAGTCAGCTAAATCAGGGCATCATCGTGTGTCTTATATTCGGAAACACTTGATACAGTCTGGTCAGCAGAATTAATTCCAGGCATTCAAATCTGTTTTTTCTTAAATACTTTTCGAACCATTTCGATGAATGAATTGGTATTTGTCTTCAAGTTAGTATTCACCAGATGATGTTCTCTATACCTGCAGTCACGTCACAACCTGTGTGCTCACAAGGAACCATAAATAATCATCTGGTGTATACTAGTGTGCTCTTTAGACAGACATTACTTGAAGCCACCTGCCAAATTACTGCATGGAAATTTGGTACCATATTCTCAAGCCAACTCGGTCATTAGAGCTCCAGACGCAACGACAAAAATGCTTTAGGACCATGAATTGAAATATAATACGCTTTCTAATATTTAACCCCAATTATTCTCCCAAATCTAGTTGTATCCATCTTTTACACCTACAGTACACTGCCGAAACCGTTCCTGATCGAAAATTCTAGCACTATAAATGAGAAGATAGCTGGTTTAAAACCTGGTGTAAAACACTGCCACAGTTGGGCCCTTGAGTCTGGAATATGTGGAATATGGAAGCACGTGATATAGTCCAAAAATGTGCATTTAAGTCTGAATGGGTCCAAACATCAAGCTTTCACATTTTTAGTCTGGAGCTCTAGTTTCCAAGTCCGGTCTAGTGTTTTTTTTTTAAAAATATATATATATATATATATATTTAACTGTCTCGTACGTTAATCCCAGCGTTAAAGGGTTCTGGTGAGTGTTCAGGCATCTAGTACACAACACTAAACACACTCCTGCTGGTTCTGGGAGGACGACGGAGACGGCGGCAAACTGAGCGTGTACGGCGAACGAACTCCAGAAAGGTCTGGGGTGAGGACCAGGAACAAAAAAAACAAAAAACAAAAAAAAGAAGAAGACGT
>JAOUQU010424150.1:0-10583 GCA_028566735.1 Ammoglanis amapaensis
GTGTGTGTGTGTGTGTGTGTGTGTGTGTGTGTGTGTGTGTGTGTGTGTGTGTGTGTGTGTGTGTGTGTGTTTGTACTTGTCATACATTGCGACACATAATTCCTGCCTCTCTCTTGTCAGTCCATTAATATTTTTCTATACAGAAAGAACCTAATGGTTTTTAAGAATGTAAAAAAGATGACAGCGATACTGTTCTGTATTTCATCTCACTGCAGCAAGAAGAAAATGACCTTTTAACGGCCAGACCAGAAGTTTGATTCTGTGTGTATTTACAGAAACTGAAAAACCAGTTCAGTGATGAATCACTTTATTTACTTTACTTTATTTTATCTAGCCAGTGTGTTTTCATGCTTTTGCCATAATGAGAAAATATATCTCTTGTAAATGGGAAAAATTTGTATAATATGAACGCAACTTGGGTTCTTCAAACTGACTCTTTGTTTTCTCTCTGTTTTTATTCGTTTGTCATTTATGCAGAAAAGCACCAGACATGAATGCAGAAAGTCAGATGAATTTTGGATCTATTAGATGGAATAATAATCTGTTGATGTTCAGTATTTCATATTGCATACAGCCATAGCAAACACTGAAGAAATAAAAATAAAAAAAGATCTGATTTCAATCCCAAGGTGGGGTGGTCCAGCAGTTTGGAGTTTTCATGTTCTCCCAAAGTTTACTTGTTTTCTAAATGAGTCTCCAGCTTCCTTCCACAATTCATTAACATGGTCAAGTATTGGTGGTTGTAAAGAGTATATACACATTAACATTAACATCTATTCTTTATTGTGTTCACCACATAGCTCAGTAAAAACATGAGTATCTAACTTCCAAAAATGATAAATCATCCATGAATACGTACAATATAGTTACTGAAATCAATTTAATAAAATTTAATCTGGCTAATAACTTTCAAGAACTGCACTCTTATTTCTTTTGTTCGAACACCATATATAATTGGGTTAAAACAGCTTGGGAAAAGTACATACATAGTACTCAAAAAAATGCGGCTGGAAGATGATAAGTTATTTCTAATTCTATATGACAAAAAAGCGGTTAATGCAAGTACAAGACCAACTAGCATCACTATTATATGGGTAGTACAGGTGTTAAAAGCCTTTAAGCTGGCCTTGCCTGATTTCAGTACAGAAATAAGTATTAATACATACGACACTGCGGTCAAAACACAATCAGTAGTTAATATAAGAAAAGCAGCCGAAAGTCCAATTATGTTATTCATTGAAGTATCTCCGCATGCCAGCTGCACCAGTGCCATATGTTCACAAAAACAGTGATCAATCACATTCGTTGAACAATAAGAAACTTTTCCAGCCCAGATTACCATTATAGCAACTAATGCTATATTTCTGATGAGTGGTAAAACAACAAACTTGGTCAAAAATGCGTTCATACCCATATATTTGTGATAATTCAAAGGTCTGCATATAGCAAAGAATCGATCCAAGGCCATCCAGAGCAATATAGTTGACTGAAATGTGCCAATAAAATGAATAAAAAACATTTGGATTAAGCAGCCCACAAGAGAAATCTGATTCCAGTTGAATATCAAGCTAATAAGCATATTTGGTAAGACAACTGCTGGCATGCACAAGTCCACAAAAGCCAAAAGCCCGATCAGTACACACATAGGAGAGTGGAGAGCCTTTTTTGATATGATTAAATATAATAGCATAGAGTTCGATATAAAAGACAACAAGAACATCAATAAAAAAGGAATAGACAAAACTGACCTCCATCCTCCAAGCTCATGAAAACCACTCATGTTGAAGGTTGTAAACGAAGTACTGTTCACAAAAACCAACATGTTCTGAAGACTGCAGATTCTTAATTGTAAATATTAACAAATGTTAAAATTATAAACATGAATTAGTAATGTTTACAACATCAAGTTGTACAATTGTACTTGCAAGCTGATAATCAATTTCACTGTTTAACATTTTACCATCAAACACCTGAAATGCATTTACCAGAAAAATAATTATTACTAATATAATATATATTATTGCTTAATAAAAGTATTTAAAAGATTATAAGTGAACAATAGTAACATGATTTAGTCTTAAAACTAATACGAGAGATATATCACATTATGGCATTACAATTTATCACAGCACAGAAACATTGTTAATATATAAGCAAAACATTCAGCTAACTCCATTTAACCCCGCAGTATATGGTTAGCAAAGGTCAGAGAACAGTCCTATAAAACAGTCCTTCAAACGCTCACCATATACCTCTTTCTATTTATATATACAGTTTGTTCCCTTGAGGTTTTCCACAAGGTTCTAGGGAAACTTGGACTTGCATGTCCTTGTCTATTACTGACGTTTGATATTTTTATGTACAAAAATAAAAGCTTAGGTGAATTTTGCTAGCTTTCATTTTCAGAATACATGATGAATTGCAAATTGTGTTTTACTGTATTTCATGTGATTATGTGTGTAATTATTATGTAATTATTATTATTGAATTATACAGTCATACTATATATGTTGTTGCTTTGAATTCATGTCAGAACAGTGAACCTAAATTTTTGTTCAACCTGTACAAAGATTTGACAACACTGGCAGCAGAAAATTAAATGCCAAAGTTTTGTCATGTTGAGAGTTCTTTTGACATAGTGTTTCAGTTTAATTTAGTCTTGAGTCATGATCTAGCAGAATTTACTGGCTTTAAACTACATAAATGCATTTAACCTAACTGCCTAAACTAGACAATATAATTCACAGACGTGATATGTGCTTTCCCCTTAAACCTGTAGCGCATAGAATACAGATTTGCTTCCTACACTCCATTAAGGGATAATCACAGTGCATCATTGACATTTTGTGCTTGATTGCCTTTTTGAACACAATCCTTATTATTTATCCAGACTAGAAACCACACATTGAGCACATATGTAAGAAACAGACCAGAAGGTTGCGAATTCAAACCCCACTACCACAAAGTTGGCACTGTTGTTTTTAAAAAATGGTGTTCCGTTGTAATGTAAGTCACTTTGGATAAAGGCATCTGCTGAAAACGAAAAATTTCTTACAGACATCACTGTACCCTTTATGTTTTGAAGAAAACAGCCTTATTCATTGTGTGATTTAATTTCAGCTTTTTCATCAGAATGATTTACATTAAAATTAACTAAATTGCATGTGTCTTGCTATATCAGTTGTTGTTTAATATACAATAAACTGGTTGTGTGTTACATGTTGCTTAGTCTTATTTGTGATATGTCTATCTTTATTTAACTCACATGAACAATATAATTCTTCTTTTATTCACAGAATACATGTCTAGATGATTCTTTTTTAGCATCTTATTTCTATTTGTTATATGGACACCACACATATACAGAATATAAGTATAAAACCAATAATTCTACAGCATCAACCACTTGGAATTGTAAGTCATGGTTTTATTGATTATACATTCATTGATTTTAAGTAATTGTGTTCATTGTCAGCTACGCATAACAATTGACAAGACACAATTAATTTAAAATAACTTTAAAATGATTAAAGAAAATTACAAACTGCTTTCTAATTTCTTTTGTTCTCACTCCATAAATAATTGGGTTAAAACAGCTGACAGAAAAGCAATTAAGGCAAAAATGATAGTAACTGTCATGACAATTATATGAGTAATACAAGTATTAAAAGCCTTAAAGTTGGCTTTGCCTGACTTCAAAACAGAGAAAAGAATGATTAAGTATGATACGGTAATGATAAGAAAATCAGCAGTTGTTATAACAAAAAGAGCCACAAGTCCCAATATGCTGTTAGCTGAAGTCTCTCCACACGCCAGCTGCACCAATGCCATGTGTTCACAAAAGCAGTGTTCAATTTCATTTGTGGCACAAAAAGATAGTTTTCCAGCCCAAATAACTATCATCACTATAAAGATCACATTTCGGATAACTGGGAAAATGATAAACTTAAGAAAGTTGGGCATTCTCATGTATTTGTGATAATGCATAGGTCTGCATATCGCAAAATATCGATCAAGAGCCATCCAGAGCAATATGGTAGACTGAAATGTTCCAAATATTAAAAGAAAAAACATTTGTATTAAACAACATGAAAGGGAAATTCCATTCCAGTTAAATAACAAGCTAAACAACATATTCGGTACAAAAAATACTGGCAAGGACAAGTCCACAAAAGCCATAAGTCCGATGAGGATGCACATTGGAGAATGAAGAGTCCTCTGAGAAATTATTAAATATATTAGAGTGGAGTTTGAAGTTGTAGACAGAAACAACATGAAGAGATATGGAATAGATAAAATGGGTCTCCATTCTTGTAAAGCATGAAAACAATTTAATTTAAAATCTAAGAAAGAAATATTATGTGCAGGCACTGATGATTGCATATTGTTAGCACATCAAACCACTTCACTACAGAGAAAAGAGATTATGGTTATAATTGCAATACTATTAATATGTTTTGATACGTTTAGGAATACTTTACAATTATTAAGTTAAAACATATGTCACAGCAGTGTTTAACTTAAAACTTAAACCAACTGCAACAAACTAATCTTTAATATCAAATTTGCATCAATTTATGTGAATAGAAATGTCTGAATTTGACCTGCTGATTATGGCGCATCCCAGTGTAATGGCTAAAACATGGAGTATATGTCTGTCATTTTAAAAGCCTTGCTTTGCCCCTTGGGAATTTTAAATAAACACAGGAAATAGAATTCCTAAGCAGGAAATGGTTAAGCATTGCAGATCTCTACTCCCATCAAACAAGTACACACTAGAAAATTTTACCTGCTAAAATAAAAGTATAAGTGTGAAATAAATACAGTTGTTGACAAGTCATTGAAACATAAGATGTATTATTAATTAACCAAACGTTTACACCCCAATGAAAAGAAATGACAGTAACGTTTAAATCTAGTTCATAAAAGATAAATATGATGACAAATATAAAGGTGTGGGGGTCATGTTTGATGTCTTTAAAAAGCATCTTATGTATATAAAGACAACAAACATGATGGCATTGTCTATTTCTATAATTTCTTACTTTATTTCTTCTGCTTCAACACGATGGCCATGATCAAATATGAACAAATATTTTCATATTCAGCTAACTTTTGTTTTTAGGAAAAGAAATTAATTGTCTGTTTTCATGAAGTCTATAGAATGTGTACATGCTGTACATGCTGTGCTGAAAGGAAGTTTGTCAGATGCATTGTATGACATCCTAAATCCAGTTCTGGCTGATTTAGACCAGTTCCCCTGTTAAAGGATTAAAGTCTCAGTCAATTCTTCCACTCAGCTCCAAGGTTAGTATACACAGAATTTAGAACAATTAAGAACTCTTTTTCACTATTGTGGTTTCTTACACTCAGGAATTATTCTTCCATATTTGACCCAATCCATGCAGTAAAACATGCTAATTTATGGAATGTTTCCATTATGCATGGAACATTTACATACACTAGTGAACACACACTAGGAGGCAGCAGTGAGCACACAGTGGGCCACTCTTGCCACAGCTACGAGAAGCGGTTATAGATCTTGTGCCTTGCTCGTGGGTACTTCAGTTGTGACATATCAGAATCAAACCCAAAAACATTCCGATCACAAGCTCGATTCAGTATTATAGTTTAGTAAGTAAATAAAGTATTTACTGTGCCTCTATGTGATGAGACTCTGTGTGCTGATCTTTTCTCTGCACACATTAATAAAAACTCAAGGCTTGTTCTGTGTGGCAGTTTTGTGTTCTACAGTTATTTACTCGTTAATGATCCAGTCTTTGACAGTAAAGCTTTGAGACTGAATATAAGGTTTTAATCCACAAACATATTTTTTCGCTTTATTGGAAAATTTTTGCTGTATGACACATTAAAACTGCACAATGTTTAATCTAATCTTGATCTACAGTCGGAAAGTCTAAAAAAATCTTTACAATGTAAATATTTATTTAATATACATTCAACTCCCTTTAAATTAAGAATAAATTTTAAAGATAGATCAAATCTGAAAATAAAAGAGCATTAGGAAATACAATTAATAAATAACAGTGGTAACATTCACAAAAGTTCCTCTTGTAATACAAGCACTTCAATGTTTTTTAGATTTTGTTAGTATGGAAGCATTTCTGTAAGTAACTCTGGATTAGATCGTCTGACAAATGCTGAAAATGTCAATGTACATTAACAATACTTATTAACTGGTACATAAAAATTCTGTCAAGCAATAACAATTCATCAACTGTAAGAGTGACATTTATTTCACACTATTGCATATTGTTATATTAAATAAGTTTTACAATTAGAGTCTTATCATCTAAAAGTGTTTTAATCTAATTTTATCACATTTCACTACTACTAAAGATCATTTGTTCTATTATGAAGCAGTTTATTATTAAACAACTATATCAGGTTATGTATATGAGCGGTTCTCAACATTTTACAGGGAATCCACCAAAATACAGCCTACAATATTATTTATACTCTCACTTTCAGAACATGACAAAAAATGTATTGTGTTTTTGTTTATGAGAAATTGGCTAAATCTGACACCCCAGTAATATTTGATCTTGGTTTAAGCAGAGATTACTGTTAGTGCTTGCAAAGTAACCGACAACCTTCTCGCATGAATCCTATTCAGCAAAAACTAGATTAACAAATGATGCAAGTTATGTATAAAGAGCAAACTATATAATTTTACAATTACAGAAATCGCTCAGTTACATTCATACTTTTAAGCAAACAAATGTTGCTGTTTGATCAGTTTTAAAAATTGCTGTCTGATTTCTTTTGTTCTCAGTCCATAAATGATTGGGTTAAAACAACTGGGAAAAAGCATGTACATTGTACTCATGAAGACACGACCGCTTGTAGAGAAGTTATTTCTTATTCTATATAACAAAAAGGAAAGCAAGGCAAAAGCTAAAGTAACAGTGATGACAATGATATGTGTAACACAAGTGTTAAGAGCCTTTAAATGGGCCTTACCGGATTTCAGAACAGATATGAATATTATCGTATAAGAAAAGGCAATTAAGAAAAAATCTAAGGCTGGTATTAAAAAAGTAGTCAAAAGACCCACCAAATTATTAAAATAAATATCTTCACATGCTAACTGAACCACTGCCATGTGTTCACAGAAACAATGGTCTATTACATTTGGTCCACAATAAGACAATCGTCCAGCTAGACAGACTACAGCAGTGATCAGGATTATATTTCTTATTAACGGTACTATCATGAACTTTAAAAAGTTAGGCAGTTCCATGTATTTATGATAAAAGAGAGGTCTGCATATAGCAAAGTAACGGTCCAGCGCCATGGCCAGCAATAAAATGCACTGAAATGTCCCAGAATAATGAATGCAAAACATTTGTATTAAACATCCAGCAAATGATATGCCATTCCAGCCAAAAAGAAAGCTAAATAGCATATGCGGCACAAAGAGCAATGGTGAACAGGCATCCACAATTGCCATTAGTGCAATAAGTACAAACATGGGAGAGTGCAAAGCTCTATGTGATATTATCACATAGACCAGAAAAGAGTTCCCAAAAACAGATAACAAAAACATAAAAAAATAGAAAATGGATAAAAAAGGTCTCCATTCGTCCATATCATGAAAGCAGTTCAGTTTGAAGTCTTTTACAGAGGCATTATGTACAAAATGATCCTGCATGGTTCTTCAAACTTGTATTCAAACAACACATTACTATATGATTTTATACAGGTTTGCATTCAACCAAAGTACAATTAAAAGTAAGTCCAACACCTCTGGATGGAATGTTAGAAGCTTAACTGTCGTACATTAAAGGTATTCATGTTGAAAATGAACATGCTAATGTAGAGTTTTCTATGCTTCCCAGGCTTTAAATATACGAATCAGTTTCCCCTTGAGACTGCATGGCGATCATTCGTTCACTGATAATTTCCAGTAACACAGTGATTTAAATGATTCACCAACAAAGCTGTTACATTTCAGTTTTAGATGTCGCCATCAAAATCTGAGAAATTGAAATGAATTAGTCTCATAAATCAAACAAGACACATGTCCAGGCATTACCACCCCAGCCATAAAGAAAGCGGTATTGCATAGTTTAAATGCTTTGCTACGTGTATGAAACAGAAGTCATTTAAATCAGTTATAGCAAATGAGAGGTTTTGATAATGGAGTAATATAAATATATGTAAAAGACAGTCAGCTATCTAATAGCTATATGCTTCGCTAGTCACTTAAATATATTTTATATTTTAATGATATATAATTAATTTATCTAGACTTCTTCAGCTATATATGTAAAATAAATTGCAAACCAAATTAATATAATTACAAAGATTGTTTAACAAAAATTTTCTTTTTTTTTTCAAGCAAAGCATCACATTTGTACACAGCAACCTCCCCTGCACATTTCCCAGCATGAGCAAAAATGGTATTGTACCATTGCTTTTACATCATTACATGAAAATTTGTTTCACGACATTATTGTGCATAAAGGTGGCTGTAAACCTGGAAAATCAAATCTTTCTCAGTCTCTCAGTTCCAGCTGACTACTTCTCCCCCCTCCATCACTGTTACCAACTAAAATATAAAAATTAAGAAAGATTTTAAAGATCCACTGTGCTAAAAAGTCGAGTGCATTTAATTGTACTCCATATCTTATACAGATGTGTTTATTTATTAGGATTGTAACTTCATGTTTCAGACTTATATATTCATGACTGATAATGGTTAGTCATACACGAGTTTCATCAGTAAATAGGTTTTATATACAACACAGTCGTTGGTAATTTTGTGTTTCAACTTCTTTTAAATGTTTTTGGACTGTAAGTGGAAGCCAGTGCACCCAGAGTAAACTCACACGTAGACAGAGAGAATATGCAAACTCCATACAAAAACAACCTAGACCTCCCAACTGGGAACCAAATCCAGATCCTTCTTGCTGTGTGGAGCCCACTTAGCCATAGTGCCAGTCACATGGTTTTACTATAACCACTTTACATGATATTTTACCAGATTACATTTACAATTATGTACTTATTGCTTTGCATTTTAAGTATGCTTGAGCTACTTACTAAAAATCATTAAGGAAGAAGAGTTGAGGGTGTGCACTGCGTAGCAAAGATGCCTGACTGGTGTTATGTATTGAGTGTAATCATGCAATTTAACTTATTGATTTCAGGTACACTGGACCCACTACAACCATGCATAATGAGAAAAATACATCATGCAATCCATAGTAAAATACCATTAGGTCACATAGGTGTAGACTAGCAAGTCTATTTTATACATTATTTGGGGTGATGTAAGAAAACCTAGACATTGATATGTTAGAAAACAATGTCGTATTTTATTTTTAAATGTTTTATTTCAAAACTTAAGTTAAGCTTTGTTCAAACATTAAGGTTTACTATATAATGAATTACAGGTGGTTCATAGGCCTTTTTCATTCTGTGTCCCAAACACAGAGGTCAAGATGAATGATGGGTTAAACATTGTTGTTTATCCTAATCAGGGACCGATAATTGGCCAACAAAGACTATCCTAAGTTGGCAATAACATAATTAGTCCCCTTGCATCACTAGCTGTGGCCCTCGGTCCACTATGATTCCGTCCTGTTTCCCCACGAGAGCAATTTGTACTGTTTTCTTTTTAAGTAACAGGAACCAAGCTTATCTGGTTGATAAAGCAACAAACCTCAACAAAAAACCCTTTGGACTCTCGAGATTAATGCAATAACAGAGAAGAAATTAATGGCCAATAACTAAAATATTTGTCAGTTTATTAGGTCAAATATTTATCTAAAACTTTAGACCAGGTGAACTAATATTCACAAGCGACAAAGTAAAAAAACAAATGTTCATGATATACATAGAACAAGCCATTTACGTATATATTGAACAAAAATATAAATGCAACACTTTTGTTTTTGCTCTCATTTTAAAGCTGTCACTGTTGAGCCTCTGAGTAAGGCCCAAAACTTCTAATTGCTCAAAATGATGTTTTAATGTAATTGTAAGTTGCTTTAGATAAAGGTGTCTGTTAAATACTAAAAATGTAAATGCTTGTTAAATTTTACTGAACTTTTCTGAACACATTTTAGCTTCCTCCTGACATCCAGTAGCACAACAATAGCTAGTAGTCAGTAGCTTGAATGTAAATTCAGAGATTTTAGAGTGTGTGCGCCTATTTAAATAAAAAGGTGTAAGGTTATGTGAAACCATCATAAATGGCTTTGGCTTTCAATACAGATTTCAGTTATTCACAGAGCTATTCAATCAGATTGAGTTTTACGACTCCAGATTCATTTAACCAGCTTGGCTGTGCCACATGCCACATGACATATGAAGACTGGTCTTGTGGCACAGCCAAGCTGGAAAATGAAATTACATTTGAGCTAGAAACAATTTTACACTAACATAACATTTAAACATTAAATGATTTACCTCATCATAGTGATGAGGTAGTAATAGTTTTGGTAGTGGTAATAGTAGTAGTGGTGGTGGTAGTGATAGTAGTAGTAGTAGTAGTAGTAGTAGTAGTAGTAGTAGTAGTAGTAGTAGTAGTAGTGGTGGTGGTGGTGGTGGTG
>JAOUQU010424160.1:0-10583 GCA_028566735.1 Ammoglanis amapaensis
CTGGAGCAGGAAATCACTGAACTAAAGAGAAGAAACACTGAGCTGGAGAAGATCTCCAACACTGAGGATCATCTCCAGCTCCTGCAGGTCAGAATCTCTGTTTCATTAAAAGTAATGAAGCCATTACAATTCAGTGACCCATGTTTAGACCTGCAGGAAAGACTTTGCTGGCCTTGATGATGCACCACTGCTGGAAACAATGAATGAATGAATGAACGATTTGTTGTCTTATTTCTCCTTGTCGTACTGTAGACATTCTCACTCCCGTCTAGCACCTCATCCACCAAGAACTGGACCGATGTGGAACTCGAAAGTCGTGTGAGTGTCGAGACTCTGCGAGAACTTCTGTCTCAGCTTCAAGATTCTCTCAGTAAGGAAATCCAGAAGCTTCCTGAGCTGGGTAAATATCCACCGACTTGTAACGTGACTCTGTAGTTATAGCACTGTCACCTGGCTTTGATTCCCTGCGTACACCCCGGGGCTTTCTGCACGGAGTTTGCATGTGTAGGTTTACTCCAGGAGCTCTGTTTCCTCCCACAGTCTAAAACATGTATGCATGGCAAATTGAAGATGAGAAATGATCCATAACTGCGTTCGATGTGACTCGTGTGATGATGATCGATTATCTCCTGTCACGAATGTGACCTAAAGTGTATAAACATAACATTAAAAATTCATAAACAAAAAAGCTACACAATGCACACAATACACAAACAAAATCAACATTGATGTAAATACGGACGAAACAAAGCTAAATGAATGATACAAACAACTGCTCACAGCTAAATTCTAAACAAAAGGAAGTAAGGTATAAAGCTGAAAGTGAAAGTATTTTTTAAAAAATTATAACATTTGATCAAGTATAATGTTCTCTGTTATAAACAGAACAACAATACATCGAAAAAATCGTAACAAATCATCTGAAATTCTCTCTGTTTCCAAAACAGAAATGATGATCGTTCAAAAATACACAGGTATGTTGAGCTTTTTAGTCTAAAATAATATTCCATAATTGTAATTTAATTATTTACTTGTTTACGTTTCCTGTTTAACATTGTGTGTCTCCCAGTGAACGTGATTCTGGATCCTGATACTGCTCATCCTAACCTGATCGTGTCTGATAATGGAAAACAAGTGAGACACAAAGACAAACGTCAGAATGTGTCCGAGAACTGGACACGGTTTAAACGTTGTGTTTATGTGCTGGGAAAGCAGGGATTCTCTTCCGGAAGGTTTTATTATGAGGTTCAGGTGACAGAGAAAACCGACTGGCATGTCGGTGTGGCCAAAGAGTCCATAAACAGGAAGAAGGACATCACAATTAACCCCAAGAATGGATTGTGGATCATGTGGCTTAAGAATAAGACGGAGTATAAAGCCGGTGAAGCTCCTCCGGTTCTCCTCACACTGAATCCGGCTCCTCAGAAGGTGGGAGTGTTTGTGGACTATGAGGAGGGTTTGGTCTCCTTCTATGATACAGAGGCCAGATCTTGTATTCACTCGTTCACTGGTCAGTCGTTCACTGAGAAACTTTATCCAATATTCAGTCCGTGTCTTAACCAAGGAGGCAAAAATTCTGCACCGATGATCATAACAGCTGTTTAACCATTTTAATGATATAAGTGGAAAATAAAATTACGTTTCACAAACTGCTTGACGTTTAGTTTTGGTCATAGGAACGTTATGTCATCCAGTAAACGTTCTTCTTCTTCTTTAAGTTATAATGTTATAAATACATATTGCCTAAACCTTGTTTAATTTAAATATTTATATCAGGAATGTGGTGACAGTTTTATTAAGCTCAGGTGACGTTTATAAGAACGCTTGCTCGTAACATTAGGAGAACATGTACAGAACGTTAGTGAAAGTTGTGGGAACGTTTCATGTTAGCTGGGTATTCATGGCAGGTGAAAATATTTTTGTAAATTGTGTGTCTATGTAGACAAATATGACCCGTACAGACACACATTATTATTTCTAGTGTTAGAATTCATCTTTCAAAGACTCTCATCTGTCTGCATTACAGGATGCAATTAATTCTATATAACTATAGAATATATTAACATCCTTAATTGTTTTATTGTTACTTTCTGTAGTATGGAAGCACTTCTGTGTTACTCTGTATACAAACATCTGCCAAATGCCTAAAATGTAAAATAAATAAAAAATGCAAATATTGTTTATTCTGTGTTAATATATAATCTTTATTTTTCACTGAATCTGATTCTCTGTTGGTATTGTTGCGGTTATTGTTATTATTTTCTTCCAAAGTGGAGCATAAAGTTTAAGTCACAAGAACCCCAAACAAGATCCTCAGATTGTAAATTAGTGAAAGTCTGTGCACAAGTGATGGAAGCCATTTTTGAATCTGGTTGGCGCCATAAAAGGCAAAGCAACACAAGTTTATTTGTTTAACGTCTTTCTTACACAATAGATTTCACAGCAGAAAAACAACATTTAAAATCTTTTTACTACTGTAAAAGTTCATAGTTCCTCATTTAAAAGTGTAAAAGTTATGTTATGTTGAGTTCTGTACACCTGCACTTCATCTTCGTCACCATGTTCTAATCTCCTCCTAACCCAATCCTGCCATCTAGTGTGGAGAAAATGGTAATGCACCTGGGCTTGCTAGTATGACGTCACTCAGGTGAAAATTAAATGTGATGAAAATCAGTTTCCGGGAATTAAAACAATTTTAGTGGAACACAGAATCCAGTTAGAAAGTCTTTCTGTGGAATGGAAACAGAAAGTTAAACAACACAAACGTTACATCACGTGTGTAGTACTGAGTAAATTATAATGCTGAGTACAAACAGCTTTGTAGCTTGTTAACATAAATAAAAAAAATAGTTTTTATAATGAAAGTGGGTCAATAAGTCTTGAAATCAAGTGATTCTCTTTAAAGAAGCTAAATAAGGCATTTTCATTTATTACATTCTTATTTTTAGATACTAATTCTAAGTAATAGTGAAATGTACTAAAATGTAAAGGAATCTTTAATGATTGGTGTAAAAATGACAGCATGATATTCACAGGATCACGTGAAAGCTGTTCATATCAAGTTAAAATATTACAAAGTGCTCATTAAAAACTCTTTTATATTTCCATGTGCCTCTAATATCAGGTTTGTATTACACTTAGTTTGAGGCTTAAACACCAATTACAACATGATATTATACTGTAGATAATTAAAAAGGTATAATAGTGTTATTACACACCTATACACCTGTTGTTCTTTGTCCAACATTGTTAGTACTATTTGCATTTTGCCTTAAGGAATCCCCTTAAGTGCCCAATGGAATTCCCCCAAAATCTAGTCTTAAAGTTTTGATTTAACGAGATGTTGAGTCACTTTATCTGAGATCTAATACTGAATAAGAACTCAAGTCCAGCTCAGAAAAACAATGGAGACTGTAAAGTGGTGTTTGCATTGTGTTTCTTATTGTAATCTTGGTATAATGGCTTTTAAGCCTAAAGGTAAATTCAGGAAACGGAAACTAAGTGATGGTCAGGAGGACCTGGAGAGGTTTTGTGGGAAAGGAGACGTCATGAACCTCAGTGAAAATGCAAGACGTGAAAACAAGGTGAGATTTCTGTAAGATTTATTTCTGTAGGACATTTATTATTATTATTAAGTTAGATGGTCATTTAAATGTAGTTGGTCGAACCATATTGTAGATTCCAGCACTGAGGTGAATAGTAGTGACAAATCAGATCTGCCAATTGTTTGTGTAATAATTAAGAGAATCAGATCAGAAGTGAATTCATCAGTAACTGTACATTTTACATTATATTTACAATTTCAGCATTTATACAAAACGGCTTACAATTACAATGGAAAACTACTACAGAGTGTTTAGATGCCTTACTCAGGGCACATTGGTGATAGTGGGGCTTGAACCAACAAGCTTTGATCTCTAGCTCAGTACTTTAATCATTAAGCCATCACTGCACACATGGTGAAAGTGAGTGAGGCAAACAATTAACAGTAAAGTGACTCTTTTTTACTGTAGCAGTGATTAAGACAGATACTGTATTAATGTTGTCTACTGTTAAGATACTGTATTAGACATCAGAAGGTCGTCAGTTCAAGCCCCACTACCCCCAAATTTTCACTGTTGAGCCTTTAACCCTCAATCACTCAACATGGTGCTCCGTTGTCATTGGAAGTCACTTTGGATAAAAAGGCGTCTGCTAAACGCTGAATATGTAAATAGTTCGTTCCAGAGAAGGTTGTTATGTCCGGTTCCTCTTTTGTTTTCTTTCCCTGCCACTGTTGCTCTACATGGACTGACATAATGATGTTATGCTGTAGGTTTTCTCGTCCCTGTGCAGTTCACCAAACAGTACAATCAGGACCAGGACCAAGTCGTATGGAAGTGTGGAAACTCTCAAGAGATCCCTGGCTGATCTTATGGCATCTTGTGATGAACAAATGAGATTCACAGCATATGGTATGTACACACAAAATTAAAAATATATATATTTGAACGTCTTATAACAGGAATTGTAGTGACTAGTTAAACAAACCAAACTGCTTAATCCAAACATGATGAGAAAGTGGATTTTCTCTTAACGGTCTTTGACTGTTAAGCAATAATTTGCAATCCCAAAGTTCAAACATAACATTACAATCCATTTATTGTTCTTTCATAAGAAGAAAGTTCATATCAGTAACCAAACACCAACATTTATGGTGTCAGACAACATACCCAGGTAATTAAAAATCAAATAACAAACAAAAATAAAACATAATTGGTTCTAACAGGTTAATTAATTACTTATTGACTCTTTTTTTAAATGCTGACTTTATTTTTTTGTTGTTGAGTTGTTATGAGTTGTTATGTGTGTCATTTTATGATATTCAAATGAGATAATTTACATAAAGAAATGAAATAAACACGCAGATATTCTGTTTCAACAGATCTGAAGACAGTTCAGCAGTATGCAGGTGAGTGGACGTGAATATTTTACTAGGACACTATTTTACAACTGAACTACAACTAAAACTAAACCCCTAATATGAGCTTCAGGAGGAATTTCACACCAGTGCTGTGCAGAATTTAACATTTCAGAATTAAATTGTGAATCTGAAATTGAATTGACATGATACAGAACTGCATTTACAGGAAGTCTCATCACATTGCAAAATCTTCATTACAAAGTCATCAAACGAAATAATATTTAGCAATTATTGTTTATTAAAGTATTTTACTCGAGTGTACTGCAAACAAAATGTCCTAAATGACGACCAGTTGTAAGACTTGTATAAAGCAAGATATTCTGGGAAATGAAGTGCCAGTCTATCATCAAACTATCATTATTCTACGAACATTTAACACCCCCCTCCATGTTCAATTTTGGCTTTATTAGAACATAAAAGTGTTCAGTGTTTGTCTGCCCAGTTTTTAAAATCTTTAATTTACAAAAGTTATATGAACCTTCATATAATGTTACTAATAAATAATTCATACAATTTTATCAAGGTCATATAATCTTTATAGAAGGTTCTACTAACGTTACAGTGAGAACTTTTGCTCATAACATTAGGAGAACGTTTACAGAACGTTAGTTAGTTGTAGGAACTTTTCCTATAAATAAACAAGCGTCTAAAAACATGCAAATGATGAATCGAAACTCAAAACTTTCATTGTGAGCTCTTGTCGTAAACAAAATGATTCTAGATGATGGTACCCGGATGTTTGCACAAATTTCACCACTAGATGGTGGTAAATGCTCATTCGTCGCACATCCGGGACATGCAGCCAGTGTAATACGTCATAATTTGACCCCAGTATCAATGTCTGCATGATAAAGTCCATCTGGTTTCCATCAGTACATTTACTACAATTCGTTCAATTCAGATTCGGTGTAATTTTATGTGGCCCACAAGAGTTTAAAAAGCAACACGTCTCCATTTTGTGACGTGCGAGGTGCCTGATATCCCGCATCTGGCCACTAGATGGTGGTGTTTCTATCCATTGCTTAAACAGCGCAGGTCACCAGTCTGTTGCAGGGTACAGACACGCACACACTATATCTATAGGGATCTATAGAAAATATTGGAAATATTATATACAATATAGGAAAATTATTTTTTAAAAATCCTCAAAACACAAAATACAAAAAGGAAAAGATGTAATGAAGAATGGAAAATACAATACATGTTTGTGCTTTATAAAAATAATATGTTTTGTGTTATCAGAGCGTAATTAAGTTTTGTTTACACATTGTACATTATAGGGCACCAGATAAAAGATGTTCCATTTTTCTTAACTACTAACCTTTGAAATACAAAAACACAACACTCATCTAACCCCAAAACACAAGACACTCTTAGGTAGGTGAACTTAGATGATGTTTTATGTAATATGGTGACTTGAAGATAATAGGTATGAGTGAATAATTATCGAGTACAGCTCTGACATTGTGGTTTCTGTGTAGCCACTGATACCATAAATATTAAACAAAAATATATAAATTCTGCTGATTTCAAGAATGTCACACTGCACAAAATGTCAGTGGTAGTAAAACATGAAAAGTAAATCATACACGGCATTGTTAAAAATTATTATTATGTTTTCTTTCTCCCAGTGGATGTGATTCTGGATCCTGATACAGCAAATTCTAAACTTATTCTGTCTGATGATGGAAAACAAGTCAGACATGGAAACAAACGACTGAATTTACCCGATAATCCAGAGAGATTTACACGCTGCCCATGTGTGCTGGGAAATCAGGGATTCTCTTCAGGAAGATTTTACTATGAGGTGCAGGTCTGTGGAAAAACGGACTGGGTTTTAGGAATTGCCGGAGGGTCCATTAGCAGAAAAGAGAAAGTGATATTCAGTCCGAAGTTTGATTACTGGACTGTGTGGTTGAGAAATAACACTGAATATGAGGCTTGTGATTCACCTCCTGTTCTTCTCACACTGAATCAGGTTCTTCAGAAGGTGGGGGTGTTTGTGGACTACGAGGAGGGTTTGATCTCCTTCTATGATGTAGATACCGGCTCTCATATCTACAGTTTTACTGATCAGTTATTCATGGGGGGTCTTTATCCATATTTATGTCCCTCTGTCAATTATAGAGGATTAAACTCAGCACCGTTGATCATCACACACGTCAATCACGAAGATGCTTTTCTTACACAAACTGTTATTAGCAGATAACGAATTGAGTAATTTGTCACCACAGTGGCTTATTCTCGTTCAAATATGAAATATGGCTCAATAATTTATGCTGGATATACCAGATACAACCATTTTTATCTAAATATGGGACCAGCTTAGGACTAAACTTCTGCTTAAAGGTCATTGTCGTGTCTTTACTGAAAATATAATTTAATGAAAACTCACAAGTGATTAATTTTTACACGAACTTTTGTTTCAAATTTTAAATACAATTCACAGTTCCTAAAGGAGTATGGCAGCCCATCTTAATATCTTACTTTGACAATGTTTGTATTATTTATTTAATTAAAAATGTATTATTTGCACAACACAATCATGTCAAGATTACTCTGTTATAAACTGATGGGTAATAAATGCAAACTGAGGTATGTAAGTATGATAGTCATGGTTAGATTATCTTTTACTGTATAAAATATCATGAAGTCTTTTCTTTTAAATACTAGAAGTAATGTTGTGAACATGTGCAGTAGCTTAAGTAAACGTTGTGAAATGTTTTATATGGAGATTGAAACGTGCTCTGTGGAAAATCCTTCCTAGTCGATGAGGCGGAGGAAACATCAGAACGTCCTTCATCGAATGTGTTTGGACTTTAGGAGGAAACTGAAGCAAAACTGATGCAAAGAAAACATGAAAACTCCACATGGAATATACTCAGTCTTGTTTCAGAATTGAACCCAGAACTTTCTTGCTGTGAGGCAACACTGCTAGAGTGTAAGAAAAAATATTCTGTGTGTATTTCATATGTCATAACGTCGTGTTTGTGGTTTGAAATGGTGGCACATGGATAATTATAGTACAGTTAGCATCTAAGAGACACAACAGATTGTCCAAAATTTCATAAAGCAGATTTAACCCATTAAGACCACCATAATGAAATCCCCCCCTCCCCTCACACATCATTATATAACACCATATTTAAATAATGATATCTGGATTTTATTTTTTCAGACAATAAAAGTAAATCTTGAGAGTAAATTCTCTAGAGTAGATTCTACAGAGTAAAAATAATCAATGATTCTGATCAAATAAGATTATATTTTGAATCACCTTCATAATTATTGGCACCCCTGGTCAAAAGCTAAAAATAAATGTAAATATTTCAGCTATTGGTAAATGAGCTTCACTTTACACTGAAGAATCAGAAAAAAAATCATTAATTACAAATAACTGTCGTATTTTACTTAAATAATAAAAATATACGACTAAATTTCACAATATACAATACCCCCCCACACACACACAATACACAATTTACAATAATCCCACCCCCACACACAATATACAATAATAACCTCCCCCCCCACCCCCAAACACACATATATTGATATAAAAAGTTTGTTTCTTGTTGCCGTAAAATGTAATAAAATGTTTCATTTATAAAGAACAATTTTTCTGCCTGACATGATATTCTAAAATCATTTTAACAGTTAAATGTTAAACTTTTATTAGTTTCACTGTTGATCCTGGACTAAGCCAGAACCCCGGGTAGAGGGGCTGAGTAAACTTGGTCTGAACTGTGTGGAGGAGCTTCATCGTATCAGAGACGTTGTAGAAGGACAAAATTCCTGCTCTGTAATCCACATACACTCCTATTCTACAGGAACTCGGCATGATGGGAATTCCAGTTCTTTTGTTATTATGACAAAATAAAAAACCAAATTGAGAACATAACAATCTCCAGGACTGATTATTACATCCAAACTCACATTCAGTACCATCTCCCTTCCTGCTGATGCTTTTATAGGACACTGCTATAGAAACTTGATTATCTCCACCCCACTCGACCTCCCAGTAACAGCGTCCAGTTTGACTCACACTCTCTCTACACAGAACTTGAGGGTTCAAATCAAATCTATCTGGAAGATTTGGGTACGACTTTGATGTTCTGCTGTTGGTCACCACTTTGTTCTCCTCAGACAGCTGGAGGTAATAATTTACTGTGTTTGGATCCAGTGAGAACCGACAGAAATCTGGAGAGAAGACAACAACATTACACAATAAACGTTACAGTAGACATTACAGATACACACACAGACATAATATTATATACTATAATTAATAGAACATAATAGTATAATTTGGCGAATATGCCAATTGTGAAAGCGAAGCTTAAACAAGAAACTTTACAGCGGAGGATAAAGTAATATTGACAGTTCTGGAGAAACCAGTGAAAAGTTTAGACAGATGGTAAACTACAGCGTTGAATGATAAGGGGAAGGTTGTAAGTGTATGAAACAACACGGTGAAGGCCATTAATAATATTGATAAGTTTATTTGCTTGCCAAACTAAATTTGGGTGCCTGCAGGTCTCAGGTGGCCACTGAAACTGTAAGATAATCTGATCACTGAGGCGGAGAGGTTAGAAAGGATTATGAATGAGATTGTAAGGAAACAGCTGGGGGTTCCACTCTTAGGGTCTTAGTATTGTGGCATGGCATTACCACTAACAAATCTTGTTAAAGAGTTCAAATGTGCTAAGGTTGGACATAAAATGATTGTTGCTGCGTAGTGGTGAATAGACGCAGTGTTCAAAAATTGTCTATAGTTGGGTTGCATCCGGAATCTTGATGTTCTCTTCGACCACCTTTCTGTGTTTTGTACCACACATTAAATCTCTGTCCAGGTCTGCATCCTCCATCTCTACAATATCTCATACTCAATAACTCATACTGCCCCCTACTGTATTCTGCAGTATCTGGGACACATGCTTGTTGTGGCTGGACTATTACAATTTTATTTTTCATGGGCTTCCCTTTAATTTCTCTTACAAATAGTCCAAAATTCTGCTGCATGGATCCTAACTGGCACAAAAAGTATGACCACTTGGATTGACTTCATTTCTGGATTTGAAGCCAATTGAACTGCTGCTGCATCGAAAAAACTGTGATAAACTGGTGGTAAAAATAGTTTATGTTTGTGAGAAACTTACACTGTAGAAAATCTTCTCTGATTTCTGGTTCAGGAGGTGGAATAATCCGGATTTTTTTAACTACAGAAAGAGATTCACTAATCACATTAAATTAATAAAGTAAATAAAGTGTGTAAAAATGGCATAACATTTATGCAGATACAGTTTTATATTGTGAGCATTACTTACTTTAAATGATTAGTTTATTTTATACTAGACTTACAGCAATCCAGAGCAGTTTGTGTTGTTTTATAAGTAAATGAATAAGATATTAAATGTAAAAAGTTTGGTGCTTTTTATGTGCACCATTGAGAACTGAGAATCTTTGAAACTCTTGAACCCTCAGAACTTCATCTCACCTTCATTTGGAATTTTCTCACAAAGTTTCTTCCACAATTCTTCTACTTTCTCTCTCAGCTGAGAAACAGATTTTGTAACTTCATCAAATGAGAGGAAAGAAGTGATCGTGACGGCGTCTGATT
>JAOUQU010424169.1:0-10583 GCA_028566735.1 Ammoglanis amapaensis
AATCAGCACAACATTACACAAATATAAACACATTATCCCTTATTATAGAGAGAAACCAGCTTTCACACACACACACACACACACACACACACACACACACACACACACACACACAAGATGGACTTTATCCAGCCGGTTGCCATGGAATCACTGGGGGAGGAGAGGAGAAACAAAACCAGAGGATGCATAAATAAAATGAAGTGAGTGTTCAGATTTGTGTGTGTGTGTGTGTGTGTGTGTGTATTTATAAAGATGCTGCAATGTTAACCTGGCTGTAGTGGGTCTTGAACCAGCATCCATATGATTACCTGTCTTGTGGTTTAACCTTTAAGCTACAGCTGTAATTCTTTTCAAATTCGATTCTCAGACTTTATAAAGCTGTAACGTAGCACTGATTAATTTTATAAAACGTTTAAGTTATAAAATATTTTAATTGAACTGTCCAGAATGTCAGTATAAAATGTGTGCAGTGTGTTAATAATTTATTTGTGACGATACAAGAATACAGAAACTATAAGTGGACACTTATCGGACTGAGACTCGGCCATCGGCCCACGATCCCCTGCAATTAGAAAAAGTCTCTACCAGCACTATGGTACCTCCAAGCCTCCTAGTCTGTACAGTGGCTTGTCAGGCTGCCGAGACCAGAATGCAATGGTGCACCTGTCCATTACCAGGTTTAATTACATAGACCTGGCTGCGAGATAATCTGTAATGCTCCTCATGATAAGTCTTCCACTAAAAATGTTTGACGGCTGTATTAATCTGTGGTCCTGGTCTATTTATATGTTTGTATATGTTTTAGCTTGGAGCTGCCGTACCTACACAATTCCCTATAGGGGCTCGAAGTCCAATGCCTCTGGTTATTTTTGTACAATATACAAGAGCAAAAATGATAACGCTAGTTAAGCTTTTCTGGAATTTAGCTGAGAAAGGTTCAATCATGACTTGTACTTGTAGTTATTGGATGTATTTATTTTTAATGTCACATTTGGTTACATTAATAGCAGACAGAGTGTTTATTTATTCATGACATTTACTCGTTTCTTGTGTTACCTCACCTGCAAGTCTTTGGACTGTGCGATGAAACCCGAACATGTAAGAAAAGACGACGCAGAACCCAGAACCTTCGTGCTGTTAGTAGGTGAATGTATGTTTTGGCCGTGTTTTTGACATCATAATAAGGAAACATCACTAATCCTCTGAGTACTCATCCAGCAGGACCCGGGGACAGATTTTTACATAGATGGGTAAGTAAATAAGTGATGGGGGAAATCGTAGCTTGTTTTTTTCTTCTTCTAGTGTTAGCAGCAAGCGCTCTGGAGGAGGGAATGACGGGAGGTGATTGGTATAGAGGTAGATGGAAGATTGGATCGAGGCGTCCAACTAAGAAAAGAGATTGAAGAAAGATTAGAAAATGACAAACAGTGTTCACACCACCGGAGCCGTCATTAGCTATAATCTCAGACTGCTATAAGGAGAAATGTTTGGAATTACCTCATCGTCATGTCTGTAGAATCAGTACCAGATGACTTCATAAAAGAATTTACGTTATTATGCAAGCGTGGTCAATATCAAATACTAAACTGTGGGCTTTTATTCTTTATTTGTTTATCCACCTATACGGTAGGCAGCACATCAAATTATAAACTTTCTTTTAGATTTAAGGTGACATAAAAGTTCTATTATGATTGTTGATGGTGTACAATGTCTTTATTGAAGAAATTGATTCAATTTATTGAGTCTTGTTGTGTTCAAGGTAGCACAGATTGATGTCAGTATGGTTTCTACAGGCTTTAAATGGTGAGAGTTCTGCACAATTAAATCAGCAGAACTGACCAAAGCTCTCGGTGTGTGTGTGTGTGTGTGTGGGGGGGGGTGTCTGGTTCCATGTTTCTTTTTGTTAATATTTGTGGTTATTTATCAGATCTTTAATGGTTTGGTTTTAAGCCTGTGCTCTCGATCAATCTATAATTCTGCATCATGAGACTGAAACTTTAAAAGCCGGAGATCAAATAAAATATTTCTTTATTTATTCCAGTAGTGAAACAGCGAAGTGATTATCAATACAGTCTATCATTATATTCTCTCTCTCTCTCTCTTTCTCTCTCTCTCTCTCTCTCTCTCTCTCTCTCTATCTATCTATCTATCTTTTATTTGTCAAACCATTTCAAAGGGATCCATAAAGTTCTATCTAATCTAATCTAATGTTCAAGACAGGCGTTAACAACATCTGAAACAAGAGCTACGAGAAAGGAAAGCTGTATTTCAATGAATTATGAAAATACAGTAGTAGTTTCAGAAGGAAAAACACCCACGCTTGTATTAAAACTAGCCGTACACAGTGCGACATAGAATTGTAGCAGGTTCACAAAGAGACGTGATTATCAAACCCTGATTTTCCTGCGGAACCCACACATGGGTCGAATAGATCTCAAATCAAAGATGAGACGAACAAGAAAAAAAGCAAAGCAACAAGGCTGTGTTAATGAATATACAGAGAACATCATGCTCGGTGCCAGGCTGGATGAATTAACAGCTATAATTAAGAAGAAATGTCAACAAGCTCTGACAGGCAGATGATTCCACAAGGCTGGAAAGTGAAGCAGAATGAAGTAAGCACTTGATAAAAGTGAAGCACTAGAGTGCAAAAGATTTACATTTTTACATTTACATGTAAAACTTTATGATGTAAGATGTAAACGCTTTTATATCACTATGTAAAAATATGTAAATGTTTGGTGTATGAAAAGCTATTTCAAACCTGGCCAGCATACTAAAAGGAAAAAAAAAACACATCATTTTTATCCAGAATGGACTGTCTAGTCAATGCTATGGTTCTAAGAATCTGTGTGTACTATATTCTATTGACGTCTTAACGGGTGGTTGATTTTTGACTATGAGATATCAACACATTAAACTGGCAGCAGAAATAGAATGAAAAAATAATAGTGTAGCCACGGAGACGTCGTCTCCACATACACAGTGACAGCATGTCTACAAATAGAAAATGTACTGCTGTGAGAAGGCACACTGGTTTGAAGAGTAAAATCAGAATCAGAATCCATTTTATTGGCCAAGTTTGTTTCCGTGTTAGTGACTCTAGTGTCTAAACAACAAACAAATCTACATATAATTAAAAATAATAGACAATAGATAATATACAAGGCCAATAACAGCATTTTCTGCTAAACTATAAAGGTCCTCTTGCTCGGAGCTCATATTCATTATATATAAAATATTAATTATATTTTATTTGAAACTCGCATCTAGTTAACGCCAAGTTCCCTGGGTTCAAATCCAAAGTGCAAAGAATTGAGTCGTTTTCATTTGAAATTGCATGTTCTCCTTATTGTCAGATGGGACTCCAACCTTCCTCCTAAGGGGGAGTGATTTAGCTGGTAATGTGAATTTTACTCGCAAATAAATGGCCAACAGTATTTGGACTCCACTAGCAATCACTAATAGGTTGTTGTATATCTTCAGATCCTCCTTACATTGCGTACGAATTACTGCTTAAAATAGTGAAAAATTAGTTGCTAGTTAAAATGATTTTTTTTAAACTCGCCTGCTTTTCCATGCCACAGTGAATTCGAGCTACTCTGCGTGATCGATGAGATTATATCATTAAAAACATTGAATAATAATGGCATTCCGCATGAAATCTGCATAAAATGTCACGTCTGTTCTAAATGTCTGTGTTTACAAAGGTTCCACCCTGCGACAGGCACATAAAAATTAGACTGTAGCTGTCATTGGTGTGA
Source organism: Ammoglanis amapaensis (assembly GCA_028566735.1). NCBI lineage: Eukaryota > Metazoa > Chordata > Actinopteri > Siluriformes > Trichomycteridae > Ammoglanis > Ammoglanis amapaensis. The sequence goes on from JAOUQU010424169.1 coordinate 3,765, forward strand.
TTGTTCCAGTTTGTATAATTTAAAAGACCCACAATTGGGGTCAAAATAGTGATGCGACTTTAGAAATGTTAAAGCTTAAAACGTGAGTATTTGGCAACTTCAGGAAACTTAGCCAGATTTGCCTCTAAAAGAAGGTCTAAAATGCTGCTCACCTGACCCCAGGATCCTGTCACCCACTGGGTGCAGGGCTGCACATTACATTTCTGAATGGAATTCGGTTTCAGTGCTTCATCACACTCGCCATCATCAGGACATGTGACCAATCTCTGCTGCTCTCCACCGCCACACAGCTCCGAACACTGAAAACATAAGAACACAACAAATCAGATTTTAGGACCTGATGAGCATCCTAAATAGACTACAAAACTGGGTTCATGATGAGGTTCTTTTTGACATGAAATTAAGGAAAATGTTGTTAGAATAAATAAGAATAGTAGTTTATATTTATCTAAACAGCTAAATTAACTGTCTTGCTTTTCTGAATCAGCCAACAAGCTTCAGTATTTCTCTCTGGGCTTCTAAATCAAAGTTTAGAATCTACTTGTCTTCTTTACCATCACCATCACCAAGCCTTTAGACTTTGCCTTATTATTTAAATGTCCAGCAGTTGCATCAATTATGCACCACACAGGGGAATCGAACCTGGATTATTCTGATCTATAAACATACTAATCAAAGATGACAGGCTTCCATGGATGCTTACATTTAACTCTCAGCATTTTGTAGACACGTCTATCCAAAGCAAATAATATTAGTGTCATAGGTACAGATTAATTGCGGATTTGGGGCTTTGCACAACAACAGCAACTTGCCACGGTGGGACTTCTTCTGATTAACCCAATACTTGAACTGTTTGGCTACGGCTCGCCCAACTTTTAAATAAAATGCGGAATATGTTTTAGACTGGTGTATGCCCAGCATCTTAATTGTGGAGGATAATTATTTAGAGTTTTTATGTTATATTTTTGTTAAGAAGTCTAAATAAAGGTAAGCAATTGTCTGCTGCTTTTACTTAATTTATGGATGATAAGTATGGTAAATAAGATGAACACTATATATATATATATATATCAATTGTTAAATAAATGAAATGAAATTGATAAATAATAAATGAAAGTTCAGGTTTCTAGCAGCCCTCACCTTAAACTAGTAGTGATGGAAATATATTAACATTATTGTCAATTCATAGCAAAAAAAAGGATTTGTTGGAAAATTATTATTTATTTATTATTTATTTTTTGTTATATTCACTATACATAACGATACTATAGATCCGACCTTTACCGACAAATCGATTGAGCACTTTATCCTAATATGAGATTATTATGCAGATAGAAGTGGTTGGATACATGTAACATGTTTGTTTTATTCTCATACCGGATACTTTGCATCTGTAATGAGGAAGGCTTGAATAAAAAAAGATCCAACAACCTTCCTGTTTGTTGCTTATTTGGACTCTTTGTACTCTCGCTTCGTCCTGACCACGCAGCATGATTATTGTTCTCGTGTGCACCTCTATTCTCTCCAGTGTCTGATGTGGTTTTGTAATCGCCACCATTGTTAGACGGACTTCTTGCTTTTTTCTTGACTAGTAGCCGCAATTCAACTTTTTTTCATGCCCTCGTTGCCGTGTTTCAGCTGCTGTCTGGATTTTGACGTTCTATTTTTCATCCATAACAACAGATTCTAATCTCACCTTTAATGCAGACTTTAGTAATATATCTGGAGCGGCTCTTCGTATAAGCAAAACATCACTAAAATACATTTACCGCCTTTAATAACAAAACAGGCAATTAGTGGCGAACACCTTCAGCTATGAGTCCCTCATTTAAACCCCGCTGAAGATGTCGGGTCGTTACCATAGTAACAAGCCTGCTGTATTTATAACATTATTATTGTTTATATTATATTAATAATTAAATAATAATAAGATATTGTACAAGTTAGAATGCTTGGAGGTATTTTAGCAATCATTTTTGTTAAGTCGTCGTGCTGCATTTTGTTTCCCGAGTGACTGTTGGGTGCACCTGCTCATTCCAGGTTGCTCCCGTGAAGTGGCACTGCTGTATCGTTCCAGTGGCGTGGATCCTGTGACTCTTCTGCAGTTCAGAGCGACGCTGGACATACGCTCCATCAACACTGTGGTTTTGCTGTGATCACGCATGATTTTTGTTTTGAAATCCACGTCTGGGTTCTGCCTTATTTATCTTAATTTCCTCTCAGTTTTAAATGAACAAACACATCCTCGTAACAATTTGAACATACGCAGCTTTTCATACATTTACTTTGACAGCCCTTTGTCATCCATGTGCCTTAAAATGCTTTCTATTTATTTTGACTGAGGAACAAAAGAGCATCCTCTCCCCCGAATCAAGAGCAGCGTGACATTTCCCTCCAAAAAACAACAATGCACATCCGAGTGCTGTTTATTTAGGAAACAATGTGAGTACAAGTGACATCTATTTAAGATCAAGCTCGTCTGGGACAATTTAAATGTTTTTGAGACGCAGAAGGAGGTTGGCATGCTAGCATGATGTGCCACCTCATCACATTGGTACAAATGGCCCAATGCTAACTGTGTTAGCTCAGTAAGTACAAACTGAGGCGACAGCTGCCTAAGCAATATGTTCGAATGATAACTAAGTTTGCTGATTTTAACACTCAGTTACTGAACAAATAAGAATAAAATGAAATACGAATAAAATATGTGCCTTGAAATGGGATTCAGCCCACACATTTTGTGCCCCTGGCAGCATATTGAATTTTTTTTTCTTATTAAATTCTTTCAACAGATCTTCCAACAGATGGTATGAGTGAGATTAATACAGACTTTGCGTAGGCTTTAAATGAACTTTAAGACAGTTTTATTTACTACTACTTCCCTTCTTTCAAAAACTAGTGAATACTTTTGAATTATATATTTCGTATCAATTGTAACTGACTTATTCTTTTGATAAGGCTGAAATCAAAGCAACTTCACTCCATGAGACAAACACAAATCCCAACTTTATATGTAACTATGTATGTATGTATGTATGTATTTACCCGTTTCAGTCGTTTCCGACTCTTGGATCACTCAGTGGACCGCCACCGATCCCCAGAGTTACTCAGCAATTATATTTACGGAGTAGGTTGCCAGGTCTTTCTCCAACCCCGTATCGCTACAGGGACCTTGAGAAACTACCGGACAATTTTACCCATTTCCGATCAACCTAGTGCAAGTTTTTGATTTGTGGGAGGAAACCGGAGTCCCCGGAGGAAACCTACGCTGACACGGGGAAAATGTGCAAACTCCGCACAGAAAGCCCCCGGCCCGACCCGGAGATCGAATCCGGGACTTCTTGCTGTGAGGCGACAGTGCCATATGTAACTATATATCTCTATATATGTCTTTTATTATCAGCCAACTCGATCTGAATGCAGTGTACCATGTCTGTCTCTCTGAAAACAGGGAAAAGTTTAATGTAAGATATAAAAAAAGAACTGAGAATGAAGAGACACACCTGCCCCCATGAAGAGCTGAACCAATCGGAGCAGAGCTGAGTGTTACAGGAGACATAAACTGCAGGACGCGCTGAAGGGGCCTGACAATGAAAAGGCCTCAGAAGTCTTAAATCATGGACGTCATAACACTGGATCTCACGCAGCTGTTTTCCTCCGCCACAGTTTTTCGAACACTGCCGACAGAGAACAACACACGTTGCTTACATGCAGTTTTCAAATCTGATCCCAGTAAAACAGATCAGATCATATTCAAATGATCACATTTCATCACATCTGTTCAAGTACGGGGTGTTTCACCCTGGAGTACCACTTTTAAAATGCAAATTATTCTGCAATGCTGGAACGTAACAACATGTTAGAAGGACTCAAAAGGTTCCTTATTAAATTCATGATTAATTGGATAGCACAAACAAGAGCAAGGGTACCACAGACCGCTGTGGCAACCCGACTCAGAGATTCCGTCCAGTATTCCAGCCTTTATACACACTGCGTATAAAGCGACGATGCAGTACATCAGAACACAGAGAATGTTTATTGTGAGGACCTACTGGGTCATCAGGTCACGAACTGAATGTCACAACGTCTACTGTTAGAACTCTGGGTGGGGAAAGGAGAAGGTTCCCTACCTTCAAAACCATCAAAAACTTCAGAATATGGAGTGTCATGTTCAGTTGTGTGTGGACGTTCGAGGAGAACATATTCAACATCTTTTGTAATGTTTTTGTAATGAATTTACATTTATAAAGGTATGGCATGAGCTTTAAAGCTTGTCTTTAGGTTCACGCGTTGCAGAGTTTTTCACAATTTAAAGGTGATACATCCGATTGAAACACCCACCTGTATATTAACTATAGATATCAGAATACAGAAGGTTGTGGAATTATAATTTCCACAGATACTCAGATAATCTTCGTGTTAGATAAGTTTTAGTAGCCTCACCTTACTCCACTCTCCAGCCCTCCATGCGGAACAGGGTCGAAGGTGGCAGCGTCGTGCTGGCACTGGCTTCTTCTCCAAATCACAGTCCGAAACATTTCCTGTGCTGCAGTGCACCGACCTCCAAACAGCACCAAGCCCACAGCTAGTGGAACACTGCAACACAGGAGCATTGTGGGTGAATTTCAAATGGAAAATGTGGTCTTTGATCTGTAATCTGTATGATTTATGTAGTGAGAAAGATGCCCTGCAGCCAGTATGTACTTATAATAATGAGAACTGGACATCAAACATAAGTATTAAGTACGATTTAGGTGAAATGTCTGTAGTGCACTCATATGAAAGTTTTTGTTGATTCTCTGAATAAACACAGTTAATTATGATTAATTATGGTATGGAAAAAAAAACAAAAATGTACACAAAGTGTATTTTATCCAATATGAAACAAATAAAAGCATTAAACTTGGAAGAAGTGATAACAGATAAGCATTTGTTACAAGTTTATGATGATGAATGATGATGATCAGGGTCGGGGGCTGTATTAACCCTGCACTTTTATTTTGCTATGATCACACAGCACGCTTAAACATCAAACTTTTTTTGTGAATTAAGTGGTTTTTAAGTATTAAATATATTCTGAATTTTATGATTTGTACCTGTTAGTCAGTGCTATGATAATATATTATTTTCAGGAGTACCCACGACTTGGGCTGGTGATGGCTGGGTAAAAAATGGGTTTAAAATAGCTGCCTATTTCTTGACGGGAAAAAAACAAACAAATGAACTAGTTCGTTTAAATTACGATGAATGGAATAGTTTATTTAAAATGTGAACACTTTACCCAGATGTCAGAAGGACCAAAAGAAGTGAACTACTCACCGAGCTCCAGTTGCCGGTTCTCCAAAAGGCCGTGGTTGCAGTTGGTTGCATGAAGTCTAAACCCGTTTCTGAAGTGATGGCTTCATTCTCATCAGTGGTACCCTGAGTTTGAGATTCTAAAAAACCTGGAGTAAACAGTTGTGTAAACATTGCTAACGGAGGCACGAGAGCGTTGCTGTAATCGATCTCTGTAGGAGAAGATGGTTTAAAACGGTTCGATTTTGTGACATCTTGTTTACCCGTGGTTGTCATCAATAGAGACTTTGACAGACTTGAAGCCAAAGTCCTCTCTGTAGTGAGATCATATTTCAGTTTATACTCATCTGTGGTACTTTGAGTACTAAATAAATATGGAGGTTTGTAGCTTTTTTGTTCGTATTTGTCATCCTCTACATTCATGTCTTCATACTCCATAGGTAGCTCCACGCTGTCCTTTGGATTGACAGGCATCAGGGTTGAATAATCATCTGTCGTAAACTCTCCTGTGTTGTAAACACTTTCAGTTGAATGTACATAAGGAGCCTGTGAATGCTGAACATCATGGTTGGTTGGGACTTCTCTCGTTATTGAGTTTTGTATAATGCTTAAATCCTGAGTTAGTGCAAGATCAGCGAGGTTTTTATTATCCTCAGACAGGCTTGTGATCGCTGAAGGTGGTTTGGTTGTCATGTCAAAAGGCAGAAAGTAGTCATCTTCTAGATAGCTCTTATCTTGTTGGTGAAAACCAGGACTCTTGTTTTTGTTGAAAGGCGACAGTGAGACAGTTGGCAGGACTGTAGAGGATGATGTTGAGGTCGAGGTAGATTCTTTGTAAACTGTAAGTTTAGCTTGCTCGATTTCTGAGTGATCGTCTTCATTTTCGAAGTCATACGACAGATCTTCGTGAAACTTGATGAAGTTGTAGTCGTAGTAAAAGTCATCGATTAGAACTGGGTTTGAATTCGAATTCGATTTGTCCGCTTCGATGTGATTGCTGCTGATGGCGTTGTTCAAGCCGTGGCTTGTTCGCGGCTGTGCCTTCACTGTTTCTTGAGCAAACTTTTGTAGACGGTTGTTTTGAAGAACCGATGTGATCTCATTGAAGACCTCCTTGCTTGATGAGCCACTTCCAGACCAGTCACCATCCATAATGGATGGACATTGCTGGGTATTGCATGGCTTGACAGAGGATGGCTTGACTTGAGGATCGCAGTTCATCACGGTGTTCCAGCTGCACAGAACTTCCCGAGTTTGCTCGCCTCCTGCACAGCTCAAAGAGCACTAAAATCCAGGAAAGAGGAGTCAGAGGTGACTTACACTACGCCCATGATGCAATGCAATACTGGGTTCACTACATATTTAATACGAAATAAGATTCATTTCATCAAAGAAAATTACTTCTACTACTTTACTACTTATACGTATATGTAGGGCTGTCCACAATCAAGGATTTTGTTGGTCGACCAGTGGTCGTCATTTACTCCAACTAATTGACTAGTAGTCGACTAAAAATACCATTTA
>JAOUQU010424179.1:0-10582 GCA_028566735.1 Ammoglanis amapaensis
AGTGTAGCAGAGCCTGGATTTGAACCCCCAACCTTTGGGTTCCCAGCTCAATGCTCTACCCACTAGGCTACACTGTCTCCCCTCCACACGCACACACACACACACACACACATTTTCCCAGTGTGCCATTCTTACCGAGTCCTTAAGCGCCATGAAGCAGTGGCACATCCAGCGGCGGGTGGTTCCGTCCCGGCAGATGTAAGAGAAAGCTTTGTCGAAGTTGCGGTCCGGTGCGCAGAACGACACTTTCTCGATGGTCTGGTCAACGATGAGGTCCTATAACAAACAGAACCACGACAAAAGATATAATTCGGAACATTTACGGTACGGCGAACTACAAAGGTCGATGTCGCGGCCGAGCCGATGATGTGAGTGACGGGGTTACAGCGAATCTGTAAGGTGAGGCGACCATTCATCATGAGCCTCGTTAATGGTTCGAGTGGGTCGCGTCACAGCCGGAGCTCTGGAAAGCTTCTCAATGGAGAATTGTCTCGAGAAGAAAAAAGCCGGAAGACAGGAGCAGGGGGTGGAAGGGGGTGGATGTGCTGACTCATTACACAAACTTCTGGGGAAAGAGGGACACTGGGACGTTTATAAATGTCAAGGTCGGACCCTAAACATGAGTATTAAGGGCGACGGTGCTGTAGATGGGCTCACGGGTCTCAGAGAAGTACACAGCGGGATGGACAGAAAGTAAAAACAAGATGGAGAAAAAAGGGTGGATGGAGGGGTGTGTGTGTGTGTGTGTGTGTGTGTGTGTGTGGTGGGGGGGTTCCAGGAACATGAGGTTCCTTTGTGTCCTGCCCTCCCGTCGCCCCTGCCTATTCACAGCCTGTGTACAACCAGGATGACAGCTTCCGTAATGTATAGTGCCCCCTGGAGTTTCTCTTTAGCATTTAAAGATCTAAAAGAGACATTCAGGCGGTCCTAATGGGTTAAAAGGTGCAATTTATACACCTTTTTATATTATTAGAAATAAGCAACGACCCATGAGAGTGATTTCTGTTCTTACCTTGGTTTTGTCATCGACGACTCTCAGGCCGTCAGCCGAGACCCACAGCACAGCTTTTACCGTCTTCTTTCCACTCTAATGTGAGCAAGATCAACAACAAAAATCAGAACTGATATGGAACTGATATGAAGAATATGTCGGTGCTTTCTGGTTCAAATTTAAATGGTACAAAAAGCAGTCACGCTACATGGCCAGAAGTATACACACACCCTTGCTAAATGTTAAATTCTGTTTTTTCTTCTTATTCTTCTTACTACAGCAGGTGTATGAAATCAATAGCCTCCATAAAGACGCTCCAGTGGAGTCCATTAGCACACGGTTTGATGAGTCCGGCGTAGAGAAACTCCAAAAGTCTGTCACGAATGCTGGTTTTATAGCGGCGGGATTAAAGGAAAACGAGTTTCCTTTGTGCCTCGGCCTTTCTTTGCTCTGCCTTTTCACAGCCTATAAAGAGATAGCATGACGCTCCTCAGAATGTATCGGGGGCCCCTTATACGGTTTCTGTTCAGCCTCTCGGGATCTCCACGACTGGTGAAGGATGTATTTTTTAAAAATCATTGGAATTCTGATCCCGTTTTGAACCTGCACTTATTTCTAATATATTAACATAACAGATCAGAGCTCGTGAATTGATATGAATTCCTATTTGATTTGAATCTGATTTATTTCTCAGAAGGAAGATGTTAGAAGGACAACGATGACAAACATTTTGAGAAAGTAAAGACGAGTACGAGGAGAGCTGACGGAGAGAACGACCGCACACCGAGTGTGTTTATAGGAGCGCTAATAATCTAAACATGATCGTGCTTTCTCTGGTACAGAATTAGATAAATATTTGGATCCGTCTGTGCCTGCGGTGAAAGTCTTTGTCCTGGGTGAGGAAACTCCACAATCATGAGCGAAATTTAGAATAGAACGTCATGTTAGGCCATGGTCAAGAATCTAAGCTTGACCAATGTGGGCCATCGAGAGATCTCGATGTAAGTGACATCATAAGATTCTAACATCTAAAGGCTTTTCTGTTTCATGTAACACAACACAAATCCAAAAGAGAAAAAAACCCACAAACGTACCACTTTTAGCTTTTTCACCGCCTCCTCACAGACGTGCATCCCTCTGGACTCCTCCACCTCCACCAAACCCAGATACTGCAGAACACAAGAAAGAGACTCACAGAAACTGGTACTATATATAGTAATACAGTAATTAAGTAATAAAGTACTTTTGATAAAAAAATAAACCAATAAATAATGTCTTTTACAATAATGCCATTTGAAGCATGAGTTATGTTATGAAGCGTGTTATATAAAATACGTTACAACCTGGCAGTACAACCCCAACATCCTTGTGCCGGGTTAATTAATTTGGAATCAGGTCTGGTTTATTTGATGTGATTATGTGAGCAGAAAGGAGAGGATCCATTAGAGAATTACATCTCTGTCTTCCTGGCATTCCGGAAGCCTGAAGCTAAGAAAACGAGTCTGAATTTAATTACGCTCGTCTGCACGGTGATGAAGTCCATCACATTCATGATGAGAGAAGACATCCATATATGGTCATGATGTTATCCAGAATAAAATGATGTGTGTAACGTAAGCTCGACTCCCACAGCGTGTGGAATCCGGTCGCCTTCGTTTTAATCGGCACCAGAGTTCATATCGGAGTCAGTTTTCCACACCGAGATGTTTATTATCCCTCGCATCCGTGCTGAAGCCATCGATCGGCCATCGCACAGAAAGAACCTTTTCATACCGGCTCTGTTGTTCGGTGTGTAAACGATGTTTTGAGGGTGTCTGACCGCAGCTGGACCGGTCCAAACTTTGCTCAAGCGTTGCACGGACTGTATTGACATTTAAAGTTTTTAACACACACACACACACACACACACACACAGATTCTATCAGACCTATTTCAGCCTGTCCATTTAGCTTCATGGTCGTGTCCATTAAACGGTCACTTCCCTGTGCCTAATCCCGCTGTCCATTAGTGCCCGGGACTTTTATGTGAAGAAGGGTAAATAGGAGGGCCAGGACACTGCACGTTCTACGCAGCCTTGAAAGCATTAATGACACAAATCCACTCAGGATCCTAGTGAGGATTATCGTGTGCCGTGGCTAAAATAGTGCTGCACAAAGCTCTGGTCCTTATGTGCTCACTGCTGCCCTCTAGTGTCTGTAAATGATCACAAGCGCAGTCATTTATTACCCGTTTTATTATTTATTAGAGATCTAAACTACACGCATTCCCAACATGAGCTGGTATCGTCCGAGGTCGAAACATCTTCTATCGTTCGTGAGCAATTTTATAATTGTATTATAATTGTTATAAGTGTTATAAATCCCCCCCCCATCCCAGCAGATCCGTGTCTGTAGAGGTTAAATGTGGTAAATAGGTTTAATTTCTGTACCCGGACTGCGAAGCTGCATTTTCCTTTCCTCACTGCCTCCTCGTCAGCCTGCCACTGGTGCGGTCGACTGGCCTCGGGCACGTACGTCGGTTTCTTCCTGCGCAAACTCTGACGCAGTTTGTTCATCTCCAAACTCTCGGGCTCCCAACTGCTGTGAAAAAATGATAAACCGGTTAGTATGGTTAGTATTAATCTTGATCGCAATATAAACGTATTTCCCAAAGCATTTCCGGATAGTTGGCGACGGTGGAGGTGTTGATCACTAAATGCCATTTAACCTTGGCATCAAGGACGGAATGTTAATGGGGGTTCCGAACCAAACACGAACAGAATAAATACATCTAGCGCTATTGAAACATATCATATCTCTCTAATACTGTTTCTGTGAGACATTGATTTCAGAAGGAGACAGGATCCCTGCAGTCTCGCTGAGGAAATGTTTTTAACCAAGACAAACGAAGGTCGTTTCCTTTCAAAAGACCACACAAACCATTGTGAGCAAAATTCCACAAAGACTGAAGGAGTTTGCAATCAAACGCAGCTTCCTGTGTGTAACCTAGCAAAAGTTTAGCAAAAGTGCCTGAACTGCCTGGATTTCATCATCTAAATCAGAACACAGGAAGTCTGGATGTGTGTAATAATGTATGAACAATATCCAGTGACCGTTGTGTATTTGTACATATAAGCAGTGGTGCACAATATTATATTAGTGTAATTATATTATGTGCTACACACTGGGGTCGATTTGTGTATATGTACAATAAATAAATATATAATAGGATCAGCACTACATGATCATTTCAGTATGAATACAACTATACAACTAGCTCACACGGTACAAGATCAATTATGAAATTAACACTTCAACTACACACAACTTTTGGCGGAAGTATTTAACATGTTCTCCGACGTTCTCACACAGTTCTAGAGAGGCGCTCTTGTTCTCCGTCCATTAGCTCTTGCTTGGTGCACATTAGCACGAGTGAACGTCACTTTCTCCTCGTTCAAAGCAGAAAATACTAAACAATAAAAGGCGAAACTGAGGCGGAGAGGAAACGTTTATAGAAACACACCAGAGAACGTTCCAGATCTCATCAGACTGAGGTCACTGTTGTAATGCACGATCTGTTCTCGCCGTCGCTACTAGTGACAAATCCAAACACTCCAACAGACAGTAACGAAGAATAAAGTGAGCCGTTCGACCGACTGCACGAGGGCCCGAGACTTTTGAGATGAAACCGTTTGTGTCCCAAATATAAAGACAAGCGCAGCACAGTAAGAACGGATGTTTGTTTTCACTTTGCGATTCACTCATCTCACACCCAAAAACATAAAAGTTTCAGCACTGAGTTGTTGCAGTGTTATGATGTCATAATGTGATCGCTTAGTGACTCACATACTGGACCAGCAACCACTGATAAAAAGACCAAAGCACTGATAAATTGCCACTGTTGGGCCCTGTTGCAAGATACAGAGACAAACAAGCACACACACACACACACACACACAACAATTTCAGCATCTTCAATTAACATGTCTTGGGACTGTGGGAGAAAAGGTAACTGTGACAGCTAAGCACTAAGCCACCGTGCCATCCTTAATATAAATACGTATCTATAACTGGACACGTTTGAAATATTGCACGTATAATAATTGCAATGCGTCTTATAAATGCAAGGCCACTAACAAACAAGACCTGTCCAATGCACTGCAGCCAGCATGGCTCCAGATAGGACCTGAATGGGCCTGCGGAGTGCTGATTACTAACGAGATAATCCTGTTAGGTTTTTGCAAGGTCACGGCCAGTATCGCATTACACTGCGGCTCGATGGTGTTGTGAATACGTGCTGATATAAACACTCAGTCGAGAGGAACTCTGTCTGGGGGGGGGGGGAGGACTCACTTAATTTCACTCTCACTTCTCACTTACTTTAATACTTAGCTAGGCGCCCTAGCAACCGAATATACGGGTGGTTTTAAAATGTATAAAATATTTACTAGCCAGTTAGCTGCTAGCTGGTATTCTAACACACCTTCGGGATGACCTCGGCAAAATGCAGGTCCGTTTAGTACGCATAGTGTAACATCGTTTCTCACTGTAGTTCTTAGGGCGCAACATCCTGGTACTTATAAACTTCCTTCAGAAGCTCGGCGTGTAGCTGAAAGTGTACATGCGTGCGATTATGGGACGCACCCCTGTACAGTACTGAACAGAATCTGATCCCCAAACTGGAACTACTTCAAGGCAACGGCAAAATAACGGCATGTCCAGATAATTCTGGTCATCTAATACGTCCAGTGTTTTCTTTAGCCTGTAATGCAAGGCAGGACAAACTTCAGCTTTAACTTCAGCAACATCTGGACTCAAACATCTGGCGCACTTTCTGCAAATACAACCACCGCGCCCTGTTAAACAAGAACACGTCCCGCCGATGTTCACCCCCCCCCCCTCACGGGTTCGGTTCCGGGTGCATTCGGTGTGCAGTTCATGTGCATGTTCTTCACAAGGCTGCATGGCTTTCCTCCGGGTACTCGGGTTTTCTTCTGCGATGTAGATTGGTCCCGTGGATACACAGCTCCACATATTCACACAGACCCGGAGAAAAGAGCAACACACCCGGAACCTCTGTGGATGGGTAACGGTGTGTACGGAGCGCACAATGCTACACAATTATACACTTATAAAACAATTACAACAAACAAATCCAACCTTATAAAACATCATAAATAAATAATACAAATAACGACGGTATCCTCACATGGCTGGAAAAGAACGAACGTGCTAAACTCTGTATTACATACTGACACCACTGCCCTCTGCTGTTTAAAGTGAGCATCCATTCGTTTCGTGCGAATCGATTTCTGGCATATCATTACAACCCTGTATGCATAACACATTATACGTTGTGCATTACAGTTACATAAGCTCGATGATGAATTATGCTAATGATAAAAGGTCACATGACCAGTGGACTTCTGCATCACTGATGCGTCCGATAGTTTAAATGTCTGTATAATATACGCGCTGTAACTATGACGACCAAGGTTCAGTGCAGACTCGTAAAATGAGGCAATCCGACGATGTGAGACATCAACTTGCAGCATCAATCGTCTCCAGACCGGCCTCGCCATACTGGAACCCAATCCCGAACCAAACACTCACCTGCCCTCCGCCGTCTCATCCGCCGTGTCATTACTAAAACTCATCCCAGATGACCGGACAGACACCCGGACAGAGACGAGGGGACGAATAACAGAGCGTCGACCGTTCGACGGTCATCCACAAGTCCCGCAGATGGACACGAACCCGAAACCTCTTCTGGAGGGATCAAGTTTAAGGAGGAGATAAAAACAAAACGGTCCGCGCTCCTCCTCGTCCTCTTTCGCTCGGCGTTCCCGTCTCTGTGGAACGTGTTGGTGTTCCGGAGGAGGTGTAGAGAGACAGAGAGAGAGAGAGAGAGAGAGAGAGAGACAGGCGAGGGAGGAGAATGAAGATTAGGGACAGTAACGACCATCTGTGTAGACGTGTGAACGCTTGCTGGGTTTCTTTATGGCTTCCACGTCGAGCAGCTCGGGCTACAAAAGTATGTGGACGCTTGATGTCAGTCATACGTGCAATAATAGAATATAATAGTTGGGCCCTTGAGCGACACCTTTAACCCTCAATCGCTCAGATTACGTTTCTTTTGCTTCGTTGCTAAGAACCAAGCTGACTTATAACAAAAAAAATACTTCATTAAGTGTATTTCTTCACATTATTATAAAGCTCCTGTTCATTCTCACCTCTAATGGGCCTCTTTTATCCCTCAGCCATCTTCTCTAAGATCCGGGTTAATACGAAACCACCACGTCACGCCATGACAACAGCAGCACGGAAAGATGACACACACATGGAACGACCTCTCCCTCTTTCAGATGCCGTGGCAACCATCTCTCGTGGCAACAGCAGCTATACGGCGGGCATCAGGCCCGACTGGCACCTACCAGATAGAAGGACTCGACTGCCAACCGCATATTCTTAGCATTGAGCAATAATTATAGCCGTCGTGGGTAATAACAGCAAAACCTCAATAGATTTCAGGAACGTGTAAGGAAAGATGTCACGGCTGAAGTCCATTCAGCACACCACCACTAGAGGGCGTCGAGTTTCTCAGGGTTTTATAACATTCATGTTTACTGACAGTTTAACAATGCCCCCCCCAAACTGTCACTAAATGTAATCCAAATGGGGAACAGGGGTGACATAGAGCTTTGTGCTGTACTATTACTAACAATTTAAAATGTCATTAAATACACTTATATTAAGCAAAAGAAAGAAACCATTTGCTATCTAAAACGACAAGTAGAAAGTAGAAAGCATCTTCCTTTACACCCCCTTTGCACCACACAGATGGTCCTCGGCCCTCCTAGGAAATACCACAGGACTGTGTGGTGACAAGGGGAGGACAGTATTGTCATGCTAATGGAGGGGGGGCAGCTGGTGTGGGACACATGCTAATTCACTAAACGTCACCACACGAGAGGGGTTCGGTGAATTATATAATACCCAACATGCACCACTTCACGAGCCGCCTTTATAGACGTGCGTGATTAATATACGGACCATGTGCAGGATATAAAGGTGCGGCAGGAGCAGCTTACAATGTTATGTTACCCATGTTGTTTGGTATTGTATGTAAATAATATTGATTTATTAATTTATAATATAGTTCCTGGTTTATGGAGTTCTTTTATTAAACTGATCACTGATGGACGATGTTGTGTTAAAATCCAAGTACAGCGCCGTTGCTTCACGGCGAAAAGTCTCTGGTTCGATTCCCGGGTGTAAAGACACGGAACGTTCTCTCCGAGTACGCTGGTGTCCTGTCCCAGTCCAAAGACGTGCTTTCAAGGTTAATTCAAGGTACCAAAATTGGTGTGTGTGGGTGTGTGTGTGTGTGTGTGTACCTTGCAACAGTTTAGTGTATTCACTCCAGTGTGTATCCCACCGTGAACCGTAATAAAATGAAGCGCTGCTAACTCTAGACCGTGGATGGATGGACGCCAGTTTGTGTGTCTTGAAATGTAGTGTCCAGACGACGACCCGCGGGCCATTCATCATT
The DNA here is from genome assembly GCA_028566735.1 of Ammoglanis amapaensis. Classification (NCBI taxonomy): domain Eukaryota; kingdom Metazoa; phylum Chordata; class Actinopteri; order Siluriformes; family Trichomycteridae; genus Ammoglanis; species Ammoglanis amapaensis. The sequence continues at coordinate 8,522 of JAOUQU010424179.1, forward strand.
CTTAAAATGAGCCACTAAGTAAGACGCATCGAAGTGCCAACGGGTCTAACAATTGATTTTATTAACGAAACGCGTCCTCTGAATAATTTATGACTTCCGTCTCCCGTCCGATGTTATTTCGAGAGAACTGACAGGAATCTGATGACATCTTGTATCTGTAGCGTAATGGACGCTCTCCATAAAGCAGCTATAACGTATTGATCTGGACTAAATGGAAGCACTATACTCAGGCAGCAGAAGACTGAGATGAATGGCATGATCGGGGGCCCGATGTCTCCAGAGTTACGGCAGCATCTCTTCTGGCCTTCAGAGTGCTGGGTGGAGACGCTGGGACACGATGACGCGAGATAAAGACGTCGAAGGCACTCAGAAACATCGGCGGTGCTCAGACAGACGTCCTGGGAACACTGGGAAGCAGTCGGGACGTTTCGTAGGATGTAATACCTCTCGGAAACCGGAGTACCCGGAGTAAACCCACGCACTAACACATATGGGAAACTTACTATGGAGCACAGAAAGCTGGGATTCGAACCTGGGACTCGAGGGGGGGGGGTGTTTCTGGACTGGTGGAATCGGCCTATATGTATATATTCCTGTCAGATCTGGCCAAACACACATATTATTACTTTTATTTTTATTATATGATTATATTAATAGCTGATATGAAGCAGCAGTCGAGTGCTGAGCGAGACTCCTTTCAAGAACTTTTGGGAGGCCAAGCAATACAATGGCTCACATCCAGAAAGTGTGTCCAGACAAAAGCTGAGATTGTTTTTTTGAGGGGGGGGGGGCGTAACGGGATTAAAACATTAATCACAGATGGTCAACACGTCTCATCTTTTCACCAAAAGCCCTTTGGACAAATAATGGAAGGATGGAAGAAACGCTCCTCTCGCTTTTGTCAGCACGTGTCTGTCAAGCAGAAGCATGTGTTGGGCTCAACGGCAGCGGCACAAAAGCATAACTACCCCCCCAACACACACACACACAACAACTACAACCCCCACCATGCTTAACCCCACCGGCCCCAACAAATCTGAAGCCACGTGCTGCTGTTGGAACAACAGGAATCAAACTGATACCAGGATTAGGTTGGGATCATGTGTGTGTGTGTGTGTGTGTGTGTGTGTGTGTGTGTGTGTGTGTGTGTGTGTGTGTGGGAAGGCGGACACAGAAAAGACACACGACACAATACAACATATAGCACTAAAACATGCAACGCATTTGTAAATATTAATATATAATATAATAAAAGCAGTAATACTGTAAAATATACATAATAATAATCATAATAGCAGTAATTTAACTAAACAAACTAGTAATCAGCAATATAAAGTGAATATAATAGTAACAGTGATTAAATATAATAATAATATAATAAAATAATACAGTAATAAGACTCAATTACTCAATAATACAAGTCGTGTCCTGGTGGTTAGAAAACTAAACCTGTGATCAGAAAGATTGCAGGTTTGATTCCCGGCACCGAACCCCCGAACTGAACCCGGGGCGCTGTGACTAGAACAGGGCTGCCCACCGCTCCGGCCATGTGTGCTCACTGCTGCCCCCTGGCTAGTGTAAATGTTGATTTATTGTTTCACTACACGGATCGGGGTAAACAGAGCAGAACATAATAGTGAGAATAAATATTCTAAATCCTTCCAAACGTCTAAATCATAATCCACAACGATTACAGCAGCGATATGAGACTGTTGGGGGCGCAAAATGCAAAGCAGAAACAGACCATGCATATGTATAGGAAGGAAAGTGTGTCAGACGATTGCATCGGTACCAGGGCGTGTGCCCGGCCACGTGTGTCTGTTGGCGCGGTGAATTGCATATAAGTTGGGGTTAATTTGGCGTAAAGGGAGGTCATCTAGTGGAGAAAAAAAGGGGACAAACCAAAGTGAAAAAGCTAAACAGCTGGGACACATTTATAGAGAAACAATCAAGTCGCAGAGACCAGAAGGTGGAGGGGAAAGAAAAGACTTTCTGCTCCACCATCGTTTTAGAAGTCTCACAGGCGTCCATTGTTGTGGCAGCTGTTTTTGTTTGGGGGGG
>JAOUQU010424200.1:0-10581 GCA_028566735.1 Ammoglanis amapaensis
GACTATTAGTCGATTAGTTGAAGTAAATGACGACCACTGGTCCACCAACAAAATCCTTGGTTGTGGACAGCCCTAATATCTACAGAATACGCCGTACCTCACTAACTTAATTTCAAATTACAAGAGCAAAACCACACTACAATTAACCCTGATAATGAAGCGTAAAACGGAAGGCAAAGATTCCTTTAGCTTTATCTTTCTATGTGCTGCGGAATCCCAACTGCACTGCCCCCCCCCCCACTTTTTTCTCCAGGAAAGATAGTGCTGCTTTAGATGTCGTTTCCTGCGCTGCTCTCATGCTTGCACAGCACAAAATAAAACACACAAAAAAGAATAAACATTCATGTAGCAGACAAACAACAACTTACCTTATACAGTATATGAAACAACATCCATGTGCAATCTTCTAGTTCTAAACACGAATACAATCTACAATTTTACATTTTGAGCTTGAACCGTTGTTGGTTTGATTACTGGACCAGCACCTTAACCATTAGACGTGGGAGCCTTTCAAACCGACACTGATGTGTACTCGTTACAATACGACTCTTATACATCACAAAAGCAGTGAACCCGAGACAAGGTCAAATGGACGTAGCGCAAATGAATGAGATACATAGCAGGTTTATTAAATCTGTAAAAAGAGGAGTGACGGCAGTCTTTCTTTATTCTCCTAAATATATTGAGTTAAAGCTCTCAAGGTGAAACTACTCATGCGGTAATTTTTGAAAGGTTCTTGCCTGTTCTGGCCTGTAATTTATCTGATTATCCGATTAATCAAAATAATTTTCAGTCGAATACTCGAGTACTAAGATGTCTGTAAAAACCCAATGAGACAATCATGCTTAAATGGACTGAGGAAAAGATTGTATTATGATGTTCTAAGTAGCTCAACAATAATCCTAAACTCTACAATCAATAACAGTTAAAAACATGACAAGGCCGGGGATATATCTAGTATTTTCTTCAACAGACATGCATAAAATATATTTACCAAACAAAAACTAGAATGTCTAATGTCTTATTTGAATCCAGCAAAAAACATACACAAGTCTCAGTTTCATCTATCTTGGTTCTTATCTTGGTTGTTTTTTTTATTTCTAGAATTATTAGATCATTTTTATATTACTGACTGCTTATCCAATACCTATACTTAGTGGTTAGCGTAGTCTCCATACAGCTAAAAGTCTTGGGTTCGATTCCCGAGTAAAGCAAGCAGTCTCTCTCAAGCAGTCATGGCCAATGACGTTTTTGCAAATCCACTTCACTTGGATGTTTTGGACTGTTTCAGGAAACATGAGCTCCAGTAGGAAACCTTTACAGATACGAACCGAGCGTAGAAACTCCTCACAGAAAGGACCCAGTCCACCCCACAGAGTCATCCAGGGTTAATATGAAAACGATTACCTTTTGATATACACTATAGGTTAGTCTAGGTATACTATGGAGAAACTGCCAAGGATGCGAGAAAGATAAGGTACAAGCAATTTCCTAAAGGTCTGGTGGACCAAAAGTCACAAAGTAGTTTCAGACAGTAAACAGCTTGTGTAATAGAGGGCTCACACAATAATAGTTCTCATCAGATGAGGTTCGAAATTCTCAGCTTCGACATTCAAGAGAATTGTGTCAGGTTATGTTAAATAATAAAGTGGATACATTTCACCCGAGCACATTAAGCTACCAGACAGCTGCCGATCTAACCAGACAGGACGCAAGAACGGGGCCGGTGCTGGATCACCAAGATAGAAGCACAATCAATGGGAGCAAGTCAAAACTCTTAATGGTCAGACGAAGTATAATGAGCGTAAGCTTCTTTATTACAAATGGGGCATCCCAAATCACGCACTTGGACACTTCGAGCACCATGTTTTAGTGCATCCGGAAAAGACAATAAATCTCAGCCCACTGAAAGTAGACGCTCGGACAAACAGACACTAAGAATGAAAAATTTGGAGGTTCACATTGAGCGACACAGGAGGTAACGCAGGACCGTTACATGGCAACGACATCCATTTGGTTTTAGCTGTTCCAGCTCCAGCTTTAGCAACCAACAGATAAAAGGACCTGGCTGTGGTTGCCCTGATGACCGCCATGCAGTAGGTCGTTATCAAACAACAGGCTCAAGTCCCTCAAACACAACTGGAACGAGAAATATTGAGCGTCCTTTCGGCTGAGAAACATTGACCCTCGGCTTTATCACTATTTTGACTTTGCCATCAAAAGCAAGAACCTTGTTTGTGAGTTCTTCAGTGCAGAAACTTTAATTTCATCTGAATCTGGCAACACGAACCGTGAATATACAGTGATGCTCTTTGGACTTATTAGTGCCCCAGCCATCTTTAAAGGTGAAGTAATGAGGTGTGCTGGGAAGCACTGAGGCATAAGATTTTTGATTTAAATGACTCAAATGATGTTGAACAGACACAAAATCACAATTATGTGGTGAGTTGATTTCAGCTGCCTGACTTTTCCACCAAGTCCATCACTGGTACATCATTATAAAAGATTTCCACACACTATTCTGAGCATTAACATTAGAACCTAAAACATCAAATAACCATTTTCGAGTTAGTTTTGCTTTAATAATCGTTTCTCCGTTTCATTATTTAAACAGTGAAACATTTGTGAATCCCTGCAGTCAGTTTGGCTTCCAGCTAAACAATGAGATTTGTGCTTTTTTTCTGTTTGACACGGTACATTTCAAACAGCATAAAAAGCAAGCAGAGACATTTGTAGTTTTTATTCAGGACTGTGATGTAATGCAATTTGCTGTTTTTGCTGAAGGATTGGGTACATCTCTGTAAACCTTAGAAAAATTAATCAAACATACATGTATGGAAGATTATTCATATAGCTGACCAAAACAAACAAATAAACAAATTACCTACTAGACAGTTATCAACTTAAGTCTTGTGAACACTTTCATGGGAAAGTGCTGTCTCAAATAGTGTATTTATTCATCTCAAAGTGTAAGTGATGGACAAACATTTGATCAGGGTCCTTCAGCGTGGCCAAAACAGCCACCAGCATTTGTGTATATAATGAAATTGCTTTTGTTTACCCTCCACGAACGAAGTGTATTACATAGTATCATATAATAGCCAAATTCTATAATACACATATAAAGATATAATAACCACAATCATTTAAATACCATCTACCGATTATCTAGTTTTACTGGATAACTGCTTAATCCTGTTTAGGGTCACACACTGGGCAATATATAGAATACACTTCCATAATAGTTAAAATCATAACTGAAACATATTACAAATAGGAACATATATTTCATAAGATATTACAAATGGAAATATATTTCATATTAACATATTGTGTGGCACACACACATTATGTATTGATTACCTTGAATCTCTTAAAAGTCATTATTGTTTAGTTTGGATACAATGCGTAGTCCCTAACATCCCCAAACCCCTTCAAGATCATTTAAAGTGTTTTCCATTAACCCAACCAGACGTCTAAAGTAACTCAGTATAAAGACGTTTCTGTAGCTGGAGGTAAACAAAAGGATGCACTTATATAAAGACAGCAACACAGACAAAGGTATTGCTTTAGTGCTAATCCAATAATTACTTTGTTACACTTGAGCAGATTTTATGGATGAGTATGTCTGATCCTGCTAAACTATAATCACTCTGTGGACACGGTCACACACACACACACACACACGCAAGCACGCACGCACGCACACACACACACACACACATGGCTCTCATTGTGCAAGAACTTCCTAAGAAACCCCACTACTTTTCTGTTTAGCCATTCCAATACATTCTCTTTCCCGTCCTCCATTGTGCATTTCCTCGTTTTGGCCATTATCAGGTCCGACTGATAAAGGAGGCTCACTTCCTGATTTGGCTGCTGACCTCCAGGGTGAAGGTCTTAAAGGTTAAAGTCCGTGCTGGGAACAGGAAATCGGGCACAGGACTGTGAGAGCGACAGTTTGAACTCCCGGAAGACTAATGTGGAACTGATTTTTTTTAAAGTGCATAAGCATACATATAATATGGCAAGCACTGCCAGATTTACAACCGAGACTTGTTAACTGGCAGTAATCAATCATTTTTAAAGAGTTTGTAAAAGCTCTGTAGATCTGAAAGGGTTTCCATATGGCCTAGATCTGTACTGTTGATGTTTCAATCGTTTCAGCTGCAAATGACGTGTTAATCAACATTAATTTCAAGCATCACAGAAAGATCAAATATGTTTGAATAGTTTATAGATCTTTAGATTTTGGTTGGATGGAGCCTTGATGTACAGTGAAGTCATTTGTTTTCGAATTTGTTAATAAACGGAGTTTTGAAAAGTGTAGAAACATTTTGAAGAATCTTCGAATAATCAATATCAATATTTAGCTATTATGATCTATGAATTTTTACCAGACCCACAAGTCTTAAGGTCAAAAGATGTCCAAGATGAGATTAAAGTATTTAAGGTTGAACACAGTCCGTACTTGAAAGTCTTTAGACTGTGAGAGAAAACTAAACTTCCCAGAAAAAGCCCACACTTAGACACGGAAAACATGCAAATGTTGGGAATTAAACCGGCAACCTTTTGATCACAAGCAAAGTTCTCTAACCAGCAGGCCACGGCTGCCTGATCATATTTACAAACACTCCATGGGTCTGAAGACTTCATGTTCACAGTCAATTATCCTAAAGTCTATAATGCCCTACGGCTCTTCTGGTAATTTAATATAGAGAACTTTTGGTTTGCGCCCCATGATGCTTATTTATCCTAACTAGCTTATTTAACGGCTGACTGTAAGTCTTATACGTTTAAACAGTGACCCAGAGTTCCCTGGTCATCACCATTAAAGCTGTTGAGAACGTGACACCATCGTAAAAAAAAGCAATTACAGTAGCTTAATAAGGGGGGTAAAAAGTTTAACTAAATATTGTTTGCTGTATTTTTATTTTATTGCTTTGGCATGACGTTTTCCAGTATGAATAGTGTTACAGTATGAAAAACATCGTATATTAATAAGTAATGAGCTTGAGAAAGACCCAGTTTCTTTAATTTACTCTTTTATTGTTTAAACACATTATTGTTTCCATGCTTTGCAAACGCCAAACTTGATAATCGAGTACAGAAACAATATTTCTTTAATAAGGCATCTGCTAAATACTGCAAATGTAAAATGTAAATGCTAATCTTACTAACCAGTCAAGAAGTTCAACATCAAACACGGTCATGGATAATTGTGACTGTAAGAGGAAACCTGACCACCAGGGGAATCTTTCCCACCCCACCTTGTCGAAAAGAATGCCTAGCCCCTCACAGAAAGGAGTGAGGAGAGATAAGGACCTTGCTCAGGAGCCCAACACTGGTAACTAGATGGTAGTTGGGACTGGCAACCTTCTGATCTCCAGCTCAATATATCAATATGACCAATGATTAATAGCCCAACATCTTAACCACTAAGCCATCAATGCCTTATGTGAAATATAATAAAATAAGTTGAAATAAGTAGCTGTATGGTATTATTCTCATATCTCATATACTTAAACATATACCAAGGATCCCAACAGAGAGGAATCGTTACGTTTAAACTTAAACATAGAATGTATGATATAAAACTAAATAGAAATTGCCATCACTAAGAAAAGAGGAATGTGTTCTGAATTGACAACAGAAATAGCTTCAGCTAAACACGATGCTTCATTATCTTTCATACGTAGTTTGTTATTTACTTGGATATGCTACATTTGCCTCCTGACACTAAGCGTATTAATATTTCAATATGGAAAGCAAGTATTTTAAATCTCAGCAAAGAATATCAATCTGCACACGTTTATTTTTCTATTTGTCTGATGTCCAGAAAAACATGATTAATTAACAGATGTCAACAACAACAAAAAAGAGACATCCTAGCCATGGCTAAGTGGTTGTGGTACTGGAATAGTAACACTCCCAGACAGCTGATGTTGGGCCCTTGAGCAAGGTCTGTAACGCCGACCATGCACCATACAACTTTCCACTCGATTTGCTGTCGCAGACAGATTTCCAGGATCTAAATAAAATCTTAAAAGTTGCGTTGCACTTGCATCATCTCGATCGTTCAGTATACGGCGATCAGGATTGCTTAATATTATCATAAGTCTTAAAGACTCGGCTCCCACAAAAAGTAACGTAAACACTACGTGACCCAATCAAAGCTCATTTAAAGACCAAACGAGAAGCCGCAAAGCAAGTACTGGAATCTCTGGCTGGTCGTTTGCAGTGGCTGTGTTATTGTTTGTTTTAAGTACCAAGCAATCGAACTAATGAATGTTTCTATAGTTAAAACTATGTTACTTTATTGTTGACGCAATGAAGCCAGCCAAAAACTGTAATTTCTTATGCTTTACTTAAAGCCTGATATTCTGGCATCTGGAACTCATCGCACGACTCACTGAGCGTAAACCAGAATGGCAGAAGCTTTTATATTTATTTATATTTACAGTCAAAGTGTCATTTATTGCAGTCTTATCTGAAATACTGGAGCCATCCGTCACAGGACCCACCCATATATCCATATACAGGACCCATATATGTGTGCTGTATTTGTCTTTAATCTATTTAGTCGATTCGAGTCTATTATACTTTTGAATTCTAATTAAGATGTCTGCTAAATGTAAACGTAACTGCTTAAATCGTATCCGTGTGAACGTTACTCTTGAAGTGGGAAGTGGACTGTTGTTTGGCCAGAACTCCCTACGGCCATTTCAGGCTCCTAAAATAGCAAGTGTGCTATCCCATACAGCACAAAAGGATGACATTTACAAGGTTCGGGTGTAATGCCCGAACTGTGGTGAATTCTACAAAGAGTTAGTGTGAGAGATCCAGAGAGATGCAAGCATGTGACCTCATGCGGGTTCAGAGTCGTCAAGAACATCGTTCACTGCTAAAATGACTTCCCGTCCTAAACTCTGAGAAATCCATACACATTATATTCTACAATATGATGTTATTATGCTGATATAAGAATAAGAAATATGTAATGTGCTGAACAGATAGTATATACATAACGATACACTTTTCCCCCTGATGTGAAGCACACAATGTTTCCTAATTTATTTAAACGAAATAAAACAAATGATGACAAAATGTATCGTTATTACTCTGTTCATAAAACTAAAAACTGTTTATCATCTTTTATTAATCTACATAAAGCATGTCTTTTTACTTCAGACGTAGGTCCGAAGTTTTCCAAACGAAACTGCACATAGATGAAATTTCTAAACAAATCCTAAATTCTGGAGCAGCTGTGGCCTAGTGGATAACGTGATTGGAAGGTTGAAGGTTCGATTCAAAGAGTCAACGGGTCATGAAGGTACTGAATCCTTAACTACTCATGGGGCACCTATGTGTGTTTGTGTGTGTGTGTGTGTTTTAATCCCACTCCTAAACAAACAGCAGGTCCGGTGACGTCACTGTACCATCCGTGAGCACTGTACACCTTCCGGATCACGGACACAGTGCAGGCGGTTCTGCTGATGATTATTGCTTACGTGTTTTTGTTTTCCTTCCCTTTAGCTGAATGAGAGGAAGCAGTTGTGCAGCACACGTTTTGTCTCTCGGCTAATAGTTATGACATGTGTGTGTGGCAGACGCGCCGCTGCTATCTTTATCAGTCTATCAGATGTAGGAGAGGAAAAGTCTGACCGGTAAAGTTTGCACTATAGGATTAGGATTTAGACTTACTGAAGCCAGTTGGAAACAATCCAACACTCATTTTCGGAGCCGGTTTTCTTGTGGTATGAGACACAAAACTAATGATACTAAAGCGACTAACAAACTAAAGATAAGTTTCTCACCACAATAACGATTGCACTGTTTCAACCGAGGACTTCACTAGACAGGACGTCTATTCCACTACCACTAAACGCCAATAAACAATCGACATTATTAGTTTTGAGTGTCACTCGAAGCAGAGTTTTCTGAACTAGCAAATTTAGACACACATACTGGCAAAAGTACGTGTCTCTAAATTTGCTAGTGGACACAACACACACTAAACCGACACCATTTTACCTGTGTAACAGAAGCAGAGAGACATTCGACAAATTAATCAAGTTAATAACAAGCATCACCAAATCAGAAGCGGAGGCAACTGCTTCGTATAAATGTAAGTAGCTTTAATGAAATAATGCATTAGTAGGGAATAAACAAAAGCAAAAAAGTCATACAAATCTTTATATAAACAAAATGTTGTGTACCATTAGCGACAACCCATGATGTACCCAAGTATGCACTAAGAAGCCAGTACACACTAAATTAAGGTACACTTACATAAGTACATACGTTAGTTAGCTGTGTAGAGACCAATTTAGGGAATTGACGTGGTAGGAGTGCAAAAGGGTCCAACATTAGTGACGACACGGATCGTCATGATGATGTACTCTACATCTAGTGACACATTTCATTAAAATCACATTATTTGATCAATTAATTTCTTAAATTAAATTTCTTTTCTTTGATTCTGTATTCATTATATTTAGAAAACAAAAGTAAAAGTATTTTGAAGTCCTAAATACAAGCACATTGTTGGTGGGTGGTGTGGTGAGACTGAAAACGAACCGATCTAATAAAAAACCCATAAATGCTCTGAGGCCAAAGATATTGGCCGTATTGCAGTGATAAAGCTGAACTATATGGACACTGCGTTATATTTTATGTAGTGTGTGATTACGTGCTGGCGCTTTAACACTTACTCGTTCTTCTCTACAGAGAGGGTCAGCGGCCGACCTTTTGCTTCGATCAGGACCCTCAGTGATTTTGGATGGTTCTGGGGGGGGGGAAATGCATTGAAAAGGTTTTTAATCCTTCGGAACTGTTATGTAACTGATGTAAGTACACAGAGTACACACATTTGTACACACATTTTAAATATGATGCCTGTAACACACACAGAAAAAGTTGGGACGGGGACTAAAAAGCAACAAGATACAGAGTAGTCTATAAAAAGTAGGTGAATTGGTACCAGGCGAAGGAATCGTGCTTGTGTAATAAATATAGTCACATGAGCTCAAGTGCTGTTAATGAAGGAAAACGAATGAAGGCCACTGCTGAATGAAGCTGTGTTCGGGAACATAGGATGGCGACCTCGATTTTTATTTCTATTTACATCCATTGTGTCCATTCTGTACGACATTTTTATGTCTTCCAAATTGCAAATTCCAATTTTATTTGTGTTTTTCCAATTCCTGATTTCTTTTTTTTGGTTTGTGTTACACTTAAAATGTTTCAGATCACCAAACACATTTAAATATTAGCCAGAGATAACACAAGTAAACACAAAATGCAGTTTATAAATGAAGGTCATTCTTATTAAGTGTTATACCCCCTTAAACCTAATGAACCATCTTTAGAAACAACACCTGTAATCAGGCATTCGTGAGTCTTTTACAGAGCTGTGAAGGGATTTTCCCTCATCTTGGTAGATCCGCCTTCATTATACAAATTCATAAGAATCAATGCATGAATGAATCAGATCAAAGATCAGTTTAAAATATTAATAATTTCTTTCCATTTCAAGAACAACTTAGCTTCACTGCGTCCACACGTAGCAAGAAACCGAGACAAGTGGCACGATCTGTTGAGTGATTATTAACAGTGCCGTAATTGCCATAATTGCGGCTCTATAATTAAGTGTGATGTACGTACCAGATTTCAAAACATCATTGTCCAAAAGTTCAATACCGTGTCATCGAAGCAGCCAGAAAGCCAAATATAATTAATACCATCGAAACTGCTACATTAAAATTGCCATTTTGTCATTTTCTTTTGTGTATTTTCTGTGCCGCAGTACGCCCTCACATGGCAGCGTTTAACCTATGCCTTGGCCTAATATTACAGCTATTTAATAACGGGCCGCCCTATCACACACGGCTCTCTGACAAACACACACAGAAAGACGTGTAATATCTTTGGTAAGAGAATAACAGTGTTACTGTGACAACAGCTCTCAGTATTTTATTTTTCTATTAAAAATTGGATTCCTTAGATTTAATGTACTCTTGAGAATAGATGAAATACTTGCGATTGAAGCTGGGGCAAGACAAAAACAACAACAACAACAACAATGTTTCCGAACAGTGTTTTATTTGTATTTGCTGGGTGCCCCGATGAATCAAAATCTCACAGGCGCGTGTGGGTCATCATTTCCTTTTAGTGCCTTTTCATTCTTTAAAAAATGCCGTTCATGTGTATATAGTGTGAGACATTATCCGGATGGTTTATGGATTGCTTGGTGATGTTGCAAAGAAAATGATGAAGGTCTTTAATATCTGGACAGCGCTGAAGATTTAGCTCACAATAAACCAGACACCGTCCTAAATTTACCTTAAAAACATTTTGGAAACACAATTTCATCCATAGCAACTTACATTTCGGATTATATACTAGGAATGTAAGATGCAGTATACCCACGATGCAATGCAATTTATTGCTTCTCTTAAGAAATTGAATACTGTATTTGTGACTACCTTTTAAGTATGTAAAAACTAGGGCTGTCCACAACCAAGGATTTTGTTGGTGGACCAGTGGTCGTCATTTACTTCAACTAATCGACTAATAGTC
>JAOUQU010424211.1:0-10580 GCA_028566735.1 Ammoglanis amapaensis
CGTCTGTTGTGCCTTCCTCTTTGCTAAATATACGTGACAACGCATCTGCTTTAGTGTTGCGAGTACCGGGACGAAAGGACATGTAAAAGTTAAACCTGGAAAAGAACAATGACCAGCGGGCCTGACGAGGATTAACACGTTTTGCATTTTTGAGGTATTCCAGATTCTTGTGATCGGTCAATACAGTAAATGGGTGTGCGGCTCCCTCCAGCCAGTGTCACCACTCTTCTAAAGCTAATTTTACCGCCAATAACTCCCGATCTCCAATCCTATAATTACGTTCAGCTGCTGACAGTTTTCGCGAAAAGAAAGCTACTGGATATAACTTGGGTGGTGACCCACTTCGTTGAGAGTGTACTGCCCCTATCCTTGTCTCGGAAGCATCTACTTCTACTGTAAATGGGAGTGTGGGGTTTGGGTGTTTCAGTATGGGTGCGGAAACAAATGTACATTTGAGTTTATCAAATGCCTGCTGGGCCTTCAAGGACCATCTCAGTGTTTTGGCTGCTCCCTTGTTCAAGGCAGTAAATGGGGCAGCTATGCTACTGAAATTCCGGATAAACCGCCTGTAAAAATTTGCGAAACCCAAGAAACGCTGTTTCTAAAAGTTCTTTAATGGATTGAGGGGTTGGCCAGTTGGTTACTGCTTCAACCTTGAAGTCATCCATTACCACTCCGTTAGCACTAATATTGTATCCTAGAAATGTGATTCTTTGGAACTCACACTTCTCTGCCTTGGCATATAAATGATTATCCAACAGCTGTTCCAAAACAATTCGAACTTGTTTTATGTGTGTGGCCAAATCAGGGGAATAAATCAAAATATCATCAATGAAAATTTTCCCATCATGTCACGAAACACATCATTCATGAACGATTGAAATACAGCAGGAGCATTAGCTAAGCCGTAGCTCATCACACAATATTCATAGTGCCCGCTAGTGGTGGTGAATGCTGTCTTCCACTCATCCCCCTCTCTGATTCGAATGAGGTTATATGCACTCCGGAGATCTAATTTTGTGAAACACGTGGCATTACGCAGTTGTTCCAATAGAATAGAATAGAAAAGAATAGAAATACTTTATTAATCCCCGAGGGGAAATTGCAGGCATTACAGTGGAAGCAGTTCGTGTATGAAAAAAGCAAGTTTACATATATAATATATAGAGAAAAATTAAAATTAAAATAAAATAATAATAATAATAAAAATTTACTATAGAAATGTAAATACACATTTACAAGAACCTATTGCACTCTGGTTCAGTGTTATGCGACCAGAATGAGGCGTAGTGGATAAGCGTATTTGTGCATGATGTTATTTAGCCCACGGTAGTCTATGCAGGGCCTCAATCCTCCATCCTTTTTCTTGACAAAGAAAAAACCAGAACCAACAGGAGATTTAGATGGATGGATGAAGCCCTGTGCGAGTGCCTCACTAACGTATTCATCCATTGCCTTGTCTTCGTCAAGCATAAGTGGATAGACACGAGCTTTTTGAAGAGTCGCACCCTCTACTAAATCAATGGCACAATCATAAGAACGATGTGGAGGTAACTTAGTAGCATTAATTTTAATGCTACTAAGCATTAATTATTTTTCAGAAAACTCTGAATATATAGTAGGAATAATTGGGCTTTCTATCCCCTCTGGGCTCTCTACAGAGGTAGAGTGAATTCGTATATTCTGTAAGACTAAACAGTTCTTGTAACAATAAGGGGACCAAGAAGCAATCTCTCCCCGACTCCAGGAGATTACAGGATCATGAGTTTTTAGCCAAGGCAAACCTAGAATTAGCAGATGTTCAGTACATGGAAGGATAAAGAATGGCAACTCTTCTGTGTGTAGTGCACTTGCTTGTACGGTGAGAGGCAGAGTTCGTTGAGTGACTGGCTTGGAGCGAACAGTGTTCCCGTCAATTGCACGGATTGAGATGGATCCAACAAGATTAATTGTGGGGATGTCCCATTCTTGAACCAGCTCTGCGCTGATGAAATTTCCCTCTGACCCCGAATCTAGAAGCGCTAGGACAGAGAATGTTCCTTTAGGACAGTTTAAGATTACACATTAGACATAGATGGAGCTGAATACGACGTTGCCGTTCTGTAGCCGAAGCCTGGTATTCTGGATCTCCATGGGTTCCTGACTTTGGGGTGTCAGAATTCTTTGGGTATCCTTGTCATTGTTAACACCCGGTATCGGATACAAAGACGACCGAGATCCTGGCTGGGGCTCTCTCGAGAGAAGTTGATCCATATGAATCGAAAGTGATATGAGTTGATCCAGGGTAAGCTCATCATCTCTGCAGGCTAGTTCCTTCTTTATGTCCCTATTTAGTCCATTACGAAAAACATTCCACAATGCAGCGTCACTCCACACAATAGCTGCTAAAGTGTGAAATTCTAGAGCGTACGCCGCCACCGACCTATTGCCCTGCTTTCGAATTAACAATATTTCTCCACTGGATTGACCAAAGTTTGCGTGTTCAAACAAACTCAGAAAAGTTGTCAAAAATGACTCATAACTAACCTCGGATACTGTATTCCAAACAGCAGTAGCCCACTCTAACGCCTTACCAGATAACCGTGAAATTAAAAAACTAATTTTGGCTTTATCAGTGGATGGTGGTGAGTTGCTGAAGAATACCGAGCACTGCAACAAGAAACCATTACACTTCTCCGGTACCCCATCAAAGACCAGTAACCACTGGGCTGACTAGCGGCGTAGCTGGAGGTACATTAGTATTTGGAGTTGGGGCCGTTAAACCCTGCAGACATTGCAGGATTTCAGAGAGTTGCTGTTGTTGGTTAGATTGCTGCCGGGAAAGTTCATCCACTGCTCGGGTCACGCTTGAGAGAGTTTGCTGGTGTTGACCCAGGAGTCTACCCTGGTTGACTAGACCCAATCGAAGTCCATCTGTATCCGTTATCTGTTCGTTTGTGGAGGCCGAGTATTCTGTCTTTCATGGCTGGACAGGACTCAGACACGCACAGGTACAGATCAAAGAACCTTTTATTTATATAAAACAAAAACACAGATACTTAAGTACACAGGTACATAACACCGATAAACAAGACTAGGAAAAGCTTACACATAAACCAATGCCACATTAATAGACATGGATATTTCCTAATTGTGCCTCATTGCACTCAAAATCTATTAATAAATGTGAAAATAGATTGATGAAAATCCATCTACCTGGGATAAGACAGGGCACCAACTTACAGTGGACTGTGTGCCACTCTGACCACTAAGATGTACAAACCAGTGCAATTTAATGCTGATTCCAAACCTGAATAAATAGGATGGTTGTGTTACGAAATACATTTGTTGTCAAACTGTGTCAAATCAGTAACGCAAATCATGATCCATTGTGATGACACCTAAAGAGCAACGGGATTCAACTTGGATAATCATTTTGACAGATTTACAAAAACTAGCCTCATATATTAAATTCATATTTTGGTGATTTTCTGTTTTATGCACAAGTCATTCTAAACAAGTTATAGGTTTAATACTGAAACAGGTGAAAAACATCCTAATTCCACTGAAATGAATGGAGGAGCTAGTCAAGATTTACTACCTCTTGTTGAACTGACGTGATTGTAACAGGTTTGCATTAATGAAAAGGTCTGTATCCATTTTCTGCATGCCAGTCATATAGATGATGTTCGAATTCAATGTTTACAAAGCCGACTTCTGGTATTTTCCAGTGGAAAATGAAAAAACAACACATTTTATAATTTATGATGTAAATCAAATTTCAAAAATTTAATCCTAAAATCTCAGTGTATGAGCAATCATTTACTGCAATAAAGTCAAATCACATCATTTTGACATTTGATTTGGTTTACTTTGATGCTCTTTATCATTAGAGCTGGTGACTTTAGCCAGACGGGCTCACATTTACTATCACAAGTTGATAAAAAGAATGCCTGAGTTCATTTTTTTCATTTCTTGTCACCCTCGGCTTGCTCAACAGGGGTTTCAGTATTCATTGGTCCATGTAAAGTTGCTTTGAGACAATATCTATTGTAAAAAGCGCTATATAAATAAAGTTGATTTATTTGACTTTCATCTTATTGAACCCACAAGTTAAGGACACTAACGCAAAATGTTTAGTGCAATCTCTTACTGAATATCATTACACAATGCGTTACTTCATCGGCATTCTACAGGAAAGCAAACTTGACAGAGATTCAAAGCAGCATGTGTTGCACCACATTTAGTGTCATCAGTGTCAAATATATTCTTTTTAATTATTGGAGAAGCAGAACTACTTACCAAACAAGCAGACTTCATCTTATGCCAATGTTAGTCTCAAGTAACGCAGAGATCAGAACTCAGAAATAATACATACTAGTAATAAAAGCAGTCAACACACATCCCTGAACACACACATGCCTAAGTGCAGATTGACTCTAATGATCTTGTGATGTTGGCAATAAAGTTTATAATTGACTCAGAAATAACCATTTAGAGTGAATGTTGTCAAGAGATTTAAAAAGTAAAGACTTGATTAACCACACAGCAGATGGACCGTGGCATGGAATGAAGGATGTCATGATGAAAGCTGCCAAGAAAACATGAAAGAAAAATCATTACAACAATTGCAAAAAATGGATTTCTAGTGACACATTTGAGAGTATAATAAAAGTGTGAATCAAAAGAATAGTCATCAGATACATACAAAACATTAAAACTTAGAACCTGTGTTTCAGATAGTGAAGAAGATTGCCATATCATTCCAACTTCAAATAGACAGCCATGAAAGACTAATAGAAGTTAAGCACTTTGATCCATCTATCAAAAAAAACATCTGTTCCACTTTTCCAACATCAACTGATCCTTTTCAATGTTTCGATCAACTGTTAGGAATGTGGTTGGAATGGAATGCTTTGAACACATGGACTACAACATTTGAACAAATGTATTTTATTAACAATGGCGTCAGCAGGGGATTGGCGTGTCCGGCATCAGCAGATCTCAGCGAGGTAAAGGTAAGTGATGAGCCCAGCATCAGCAGATCTTGGTGAGTTAAAGGTGAGTGGTGATCCCAGCATCAGCAGATCTCAGCGATGTAAAGGTGAGTGATGAGCCCGGCATCAGCAGATTTTGGTGAGTTAAAGGTGAGTGGTGAGCCCAGCATCAGCAGATCCCAGCGAGGTAAAGAGCAGTGATAAGCCCGGCATCAGCATATATCGGTGAGGTAAAGGTGAATGGTGAGGCCAGCGTCGGCAGATCGCAGCAAGGTAAATGTGAGCTCGGCGTCAGCAGAGCTCAGTGAGGTAAAGGTGAGTGATGAGCCCCGCATCAGCATATATCGATGAGGTAAAGGTGAGTGATGAGCCCAGTGTCCACAGATCTCAGCAAGGTAAAAAGGTGAGTGATGAGCTCGGCTTCAGCAGATCTCAGCAAGGTAAAGGTAAGTGGCAAGCCTGGCACCAGCAGACCTCTGCGAGGTAAAGGTGAGTGAAGAACCTGGCCTCAGCAAACCTTGGCACTGTGCAGGTAAATGCACACATGGATGCTACATGATAAATAGAGATTCTTCCCCCTCCAGCTATTGTCTCAATGTCTCCAGTGCTAATTCAACTGTTAGACATTTGCTAAAAGATCATCTACATCATAGTTTTATTCAGATGGCAACAGACAATGTGAAAAAAAGCACACAGGTTAAGGCGGTCATCGGACAGGCTTTGTTGTAATAAAACTGCCCCAACACCTGTGGCTGAAACGTTGGCCTCTACAACAAACTGCCTGTGTAGGATCGGGTTGAATAAGAATAAGTGCTGAAGAGAACCGAGTTTTCAGAAGCTCTGCCTCATCTGACTATTAAAAACTACGTTTGATGGATTTTAACTGGGTGTATGTTAATTACGCCACCTGGCTGTACCCCTAGATAAAGCAACAATAAAAATGTGCAAACCCTAGAAAACATTTCATTACTGTTCAGTTCCTTGGACAAGGTCAATCCACCACTACTTTTCCGGGATCTGCAATAAGCTTAACCAGCTCAATTATGAACCCTAGGAAGGTTACTGAATGCTTGTGAAATTTTCATTTTTCTGCATTAACGATTACACAATTTTGTAGCTGATGTATTCGTACCAGATGACCATGTTTTTGGTGTTCCTGACCCTGATGAACATGCTTTTATGAAGAAGCTCCTGAAGCACATTATTAATAAGCACCTGGAACATGATTGGCGCACTGGTCAACCCGAATGGCATGACCAAGTACTCGAAGTGACCCCTTGGCGTATTAAAAGCCATCTTCCTTTCGCCACGATCGTAAATCTGAACCAAGTGATAAGCCTTGTGCAGGTCTAGTTTAGTGAATATTTATGCTCCCATCAGAGACTTAAACATAGAACTCTTCCAAGAGGAACTTTTAACCAACAAGCCAAGAGCAATATGGAGTTGGTAAATCTAGCATGATGAAGCACTATGTCACAAGACAAACGCGATTACCAAATCGCTCAGTGAGCAAAACATTTGTTTTTTGGCAGGCTTATCTCTAAATCTTATATCTTGTAACAGGAAAAGGCTTGCCCTAAACCATCAGCTGGCTCTATTTATAATTATAAATTATTCTTTATATTGTGGACTAACCTGTTAACAGTGCTTTTGGCTGTAACACTCATTGGTGTCCCAATACTTTTGTCTATATTGTCTGCATGTGTCAGGGTTACCAATGAATCAACATGCCATCATTTCTTCTGTTTCCTTATCCTGCCATATTTCCAGAGATGTGTAAAAACTTCTTTTTATTCAAGATCAAGGATAGTTAAACAAAGGCACCATGAAAAGTGTCACTTCCCAAGCTACAGTCATGGCCAAATGATTTGAAGAATAATGTATTTGTTTTTTTTTTGCTTATTGAGAAAAAACATCATGCTTTACGCTCTAGGTCATAATTATGACAGGACACAGGACACAAGTTTAATCAATAGACAAGTCACAGAAACAGTTATGGACGATCTTGTATCTTTAATTAAACTTGAATGCATGTTTTTTGACCATAGGGGAAATCGCAGCACCCGTAGTAAACCTACACAGGCATGGGAAGAACAAGCAAACTCCACAAAAAAGCTCCAGATCTACATGAGAATCAACCTTGGGACTAAGACACTCTGCCGTCCATTTTGTATTATTAAGTATAATTGTAAGCATTTATATGTTTACTGCAACCTAGTCTTGCCTAATCAATGCTTGAAGTTTATCACACTTTCTGGAGTTTTGTTTGTCCTTCATCTTTTTGGGCACTCCCAGAGATCTGACTCCATTCTCACCCAACAGCTTTTAAATAGACATACTTCACATACATTGAGAATCCTTTATATTACCGGGGCTGACTTTCGTATAATATTATTTCATATTCATAATACGTTTAGGGCAGCCATGGCTTGGTGGTAAAATAGCTGGGCTTGTGATCGGAAGGTTGCTGGTTTGATTTAGAGAGTCAACTTGTCAAGCCCCTAACTGCTCTCCAGCTACTGTGGCTTGTGCTGGTCATTGCATTGGGCATGTGTGCTTATTGATGCCCCCCAGTGTGTATAATGTATGTTTCACTGCACAGATTGGGCTAAATGTAGATAAATAATCATGAAGTGTGTAAAAAGTGCAATACTAAAAAGAGTATTCAAAATAAATAAAAAATAAATACATTTAAAATGAAATATCAAAAAATATAATAATCAGGTATCTTAATGTTTTAGTCACATGATGTTTTTGATTTCCAAATTAAATACTTTATGTATTTCAAAGCTTTTTTTAATCTGTCAGAAACATCTAAATTATAATATGATGTAACAATTATAAATCAAATGTAAAATACAAATGATCGCATTGTATAAGCAAGGAACAAAAATACATGTGACGACTATATACAATATACACTATGGCTGTAAATACAACCATTTGTTAAGAATAACAAATAAATATTGGTTTACTAATAAAATACTATGCAAATACAATTTAAAATGTTGAGAATTGAAAAGATTTTACTGCAGTTTAAATCAAGATAGGCAAAGCTAAAATGTCTATGCTCAGAAATGAGTAAACCAGACAGGCCTTTAGCTTTGACCAGTAGGATGTTTGGACTCCACAGCAAAGGAAAGGTCTCCATTTATCTAATGCACGTAGTTCTTTCTAAATATGGCAACAGCAGTTGTTTTGGATGTTGAGGGTAGGAGAAGGGGTACATGGCAGTACTTATAATAGGTGATATTTAAACAGATAGTAACAGGAGTGCAGCCATAAAATTAGCTTACTAGAAATTTGAAGCTCTGAGGTCACACACACACCAGTGCTCTGTCACAATTTAGTGAGTAATACAGTTCTAATTGCTAATGAATAAGGATTTAGTCGACTTTGCTATGGTGCAGTGGGTGCACCAAATCAATATCAGTCCTGATACCACACCACACCAACACAAATTTTATACCTTTTACAAACTTAATTTGCACATTAATTTTTTTAAATAAATATTTTAATTCATAAAATGTGTGGACTTCAGACTGTATCAAAGTCATGTGGTTTGATCACATTTGTCATTATTTGTCTTATACAAATTAACATTTGTCTGGTTAAACAAATGAATGTTCAATTGTTTACTAGAGTCCTAGTTAGACTGGAGGTGGATTCCATTTTACTGTAAATATCAATGTTACTATCTACAATCTTTGTTTTGTTGAGTCAGCTATCATTGCTCGGAAAACAGTGGTTATTCAAAAATGAATATGACGCACTCAAAAACGTAGCGTAAACAAGAACATTAAAAAAGTCAACGATAGTTCCACTAGTTTCTATTGTGCAAATGAGACGCAAAATTAATGTTCTTGATTGAGCAACTAGTGACACATTGATGGGGATGATCAGAAGCATGTCCAAGTAAACAAGACTGCCAAAACAGAAATACTTCACACACAATATATATTAGAGAAGCTGGCTTTCATTTTGTTGATATTTCATATTCATAATTCATTTTTTAATTTATAATTTATTTATAAATCTGTCCATTCATTATCCAGTTTTACCAGCGCTTAATCCTGTTTAGGGTCACGTTGCGACTCACACCGGGCGAATACACCAAACACATGAACAGCTCGCCCATCAGTTGCCGGGTACAAACACACACACATGCACGCGCGCACAAACACACCGTACAATTTCAGTTTATCCAATGGACCTGACTGCATATCTTTAGACTGTGAAAAAAAACCCAGAGTACCCGGAGTAAACTCACACTGACACAAGAACTCTAAAAAAAAGTCACCTTACCCCAGAATCAAATCTGTGACAGTGCTAATCACAAACAGGTATCTAAATACTTTTAGTCACAAAATGTTTCCATTTAAAAAATTAAATAATTTATGCTGAATGCATCTTGTTCCAAATATAAATCAAATAAAAACAAACAAAAACAAAAACAAATTAAAGCATTGCCTCAGCAAGTAGAAAACAACAGGTGTGACTATTATATAAAATGAACACCATGGCTGTACAGATATAATTTCAAAATGATGCTTTACCTGTTTGTACTTTTAAAATACTATGCAAAAACATCTGAAAATGTAATCAATTATTCACTGCCATTAAAAAATTAAAGAACCATAAAATGGTTGATAATTACTGGTTTGTGTACATGTTCATGGTGTATTTTAAAACCCTGATATATTATCAATTGTTTACTGTAATAAGTTAAGCTCTCAAATAAATGTAGAAGAGTAGAACATACCATAATAATGGCTATCATGTAGTGGAGGGCAGTATAAAGCAATATGTAATGTAAATCCATATGTAAATCCTTAAAACTTATACTGAAACATAGTCCTATATAGTTAATTTTCATCACTGAGTTCCTTACATATTTGCTTTACATTTTATAAATCTTTTTACAAAATACACTGTGCACACAAAAACAGTCCTTGATTTCCAATAGGTATAAAAGGTCACTTTATTCAAATATTCTTACACATTGGTGGTTTATCACTTTGAATCACATGAACTCCAATGAACATTCCAATGAATACTGATTTTATAACTACTTGAAATCAAGGACAGTTTTTGTGCTCTCAGTTTTTATTGTTTCGAATAACACATAATCAATAAATGTATCTTAAGAAAAAAAGCAAAAAGAAGTAACAAGTAAAAAAATATGTTACATTTCTTAATTAGCCTAAAGTGTTAAATTAATATTTGCAAATGAACTGTTTCTCTCAAAAGGCATATCAGTGCTGAAAGATTTAAAGCTGTCAAATGTCTTTTAATGTGAAGTGAAAATGTGCTGTCCAGCCAGTTCTGTGATATTACATCACAGCCAGCTGGTATTTAATGTGTCTGTCTCTATATTCAAATTTATGTTTAAATGTTAGAAGCCTTTGCCTTTATTGTCATTTTGGTGTTAAAACAGATGCCAATACACACAAAAACACTTTTTTGGGTTCAGAATTCCATATTCAGTTTAATCCACATGCATTTTTATTTTTATTTACTTTGACCCAGATTTTATTACAGACTTGCTTACCTGGTTTGCATTCATACAGGTCACAGCACTCTCCGGGTTTCCCTGAGCTTTTG
>JAOUQU010424222.1:0-10579 GCA_028566735.1 Ammoglanis amapaensis
CTGCAGTTTGGGGGGTGAGGGAGGGGCGTAGACGATTAATGTTACGGAGATGAAAATATGCTGACCGGGTTATATTATTAGAGATTTTATACATGCAATATATTAAAGTGTTTATAGGTTTGCACGTGAATTTACGTTACATGTTATACTTTGAAAAAAAACAAAATGTACTTGGTTCAACATTGGTTGCATGTCCAGAACTACTCATGTTCATATAATGAGCTTAATCAAATATGAAATGGTGTTTGTTACTGAAGGTTTTATGTTCATATCTTGACAAAGCTGTCGCGAACGATTTTCAATTTCCAATTTAACTCACAGGAACAGAAACCTGGAAAACATGTTAACACTATACAATATAAAAGGCCTGGACCACCCTACCTGGGGATCGAACCCAGGACCTTCTTGTTGTGAGGCGAAATTAGCATAAGTGGGTCCGTCTATGTTGTTCCGGACACTCGTTACTACAGAATGTTTAGCTACTTCATACAAATCACACCGTCACTCTGACGGTACTTTAATGCTATTAAAATATTTTAAAAGATTCCTGAGGGGTTGTGGATTGTTTTGCTTTGAGTTAAGTGAGTCGTGGGTTGCAGAAGGTTCCACCCGATGCCACGAATCGACTCCCATAGAGGTTTTCCATCATGCACAAAGATGCAGGGTGGCAAATGATCTAATCCTGAACTGGTAACGTCGCATTCTCTAAATTGTTGAGGATGATCATCCAGCCACTAAACACACTCTTCTGGTGAAGTGTGAGTGTAAACCTAACATAAGTGTCTTGTTTACAAAACCAACAAAATCTAGTAATCCACTACTAGCAACCTAATCCGCAAAGTGTTACTTAATGACAAGATTATAGATCAGACGAGGTGTAATGCATGTAATTATAGCAGTGGCTTACTTAATATTTCATAACCTGAGTATTTTACTTTATGAAAGCGGTTTCATGTCGTGGTGGCTTCTTTTTGACCAAGGAATTAGCTAACAGCACACGTGTAATTTCATTATTGTTATATAAGTAATAATAAAAGTATTTTTTTTGCTTTCTTTTTGAAATCTAGCGGTTTATAGAACAAACAAAAGCCCAAACTGTGGTTTGTCTGGTCATAGCCAACCTACGCGTGATCATTTTTTTGATCAGCTTCTAATATGAAGCTCCAGATAGTTATACCTGTTTTGTCCTGTTGTCAAAAGGCCACTGTAGAGGTTAAAGGTTTGCAGACACAATCTATATATATTTTTTTATTTAAGTGCAATAGCTGCTGTTTTACGCGACTTAAAGTTCTGCCATAAATTGTGTGCTGTTTTTCTTAATTAAGATAATTAATTTAATGGTGTAGAACTTTGTGCTATGGTTTAGTCTTGTGTTATGGCCATTGGGGTTGGGGTTATGCCAAGGTCATACTACACAACAGTTATGTTGTTTAGGGTTATGTACAGTTCATAGTCAGTCTCTACATATTTGATTCTGTCTCCATTTGGGTCTCTTTTTGTCTGTCTTTGTGTCTGTCTTACTGTCGCTCTATATCTATATATCGGTCTCTTTTTTAGTCTGTCTGTCTATCGATCCATTTCTGTCCATCTCTCTCTCTCTCTCTCTCTCTCTCTCTCTCTCTATTTCTCTCTCTCTCTCTCTCTCTTCTGTGTAGTATATGTGTACAGATTAATATAGAAGATTCAGAACTCTTTGCACATGCTCAGTTTTCAGTGGCGCTTTACATTTTGGACACTATATTGTCTTTATGGTTTTTATTAGTATTTTCTGTTAGTGTGTTTGTAACGGTTGTACTGTCTGCGACAGATAAACCCTGATCGGATTTGACTTGATGTGCAAACAACCGGTAAAGATGAGGTGTTTGAATGTTGCTTAAATTTAAAGTTATAAATCACTAAGCACAGACTTTACTTTCTGAATCTGTGCAGCATGTTTGAAACGAGAAGAAGCTCGGGTCCCAGCCAGACTTCTACACACAGAACACACACACACAAACACTACACTCATGATATCTGTTTGCCCTTGGGATTTGTTGGCACCGGTGTTTTCGGTGTGTGGTTTTATAGGTAACGTGCTTGATTTAGTGATGAGTTGTTAAACTGATTTTCACTCTAATGTTGACAGTGACTGTAAAGTGACTGATGGAAATGAACCGGATATTTAAAATGCAAACTTTTGTAAAGGAACTTTCGTAATCTGCTAATCGCGTCATGTGTACGTGTGTGTACGTGATCTGTGGGTGTTTATTATGTAAGTACAAGATCGAAATCCTTTTCATTCCTCTTCATTCTTGTGGTGAGCTCGATGAAATAACGCAAACAGACGAGTACAAAACGACCGTGAGCATAAAAGACAAAACAGTTTAATGTTTTGTTCCTATAAATTATAGCAACCTATTTATAGCTCTGAATGTGTTCACTTTGTGTATTCATTGTGCCGTTGCATTCAGAACTGCCTTACGTCTGAATACGCACAATTTCCCTGCGTGGCTTCCCTCAGTGACTCAACCAGAGCGAATCCAAAATTGAAATTCCATCGAGGTCTTTGAGTTTCTATATTCAGCAGCGCTGGTAAAGTTCTCAGGCTTTGAATCGGACTTGTATTTGTTTACGGGTGTGTCACGAGATGATGCGAATGACATTTTTAAGAGGTGACGACAGACCGGCCTTTGTATCATAATGCCTTTTTCTGCTGTCTATTAGCTACATAAATATTATCATGCCTGACCGATTCGTCCGTAGAATGAGCTTTAAACCGCGTTTGTAACCCTCCTGACTGTCTGCGTGTTTCCAGGTTCAGGCAGCTGCAGCTGAACTCCGACAGCAGACTCTCAGAGATGCACAACCAGACGAAACTCAAAGCTTTCGAAGCCGAGCGCTCGCAGATAGTGCAGGAGGAGACGGCACGGAATCTCAGCCTGTGTCAGATCGAGTGTGAGAAACTGCAGAAGAAACTGGAGGTGGCATCCATTAAATTAGGCTGGTTCCTCAGAAGCATGGCATCGTAACCATTGTTTCTCTACTCTAGTCTTGCAGGCCTGTCGACATTGCAGACTTTTGTCTGTTTTTGGTGTTTTCGAACGCCCATATTTGGTCAGATTTAGCCTTCAAGACACTAATTAGGTGTGTTTAAAGCTTTTAATGTCAGCACTGAACAATAACATAGTTTAATTAATTGTCCTAGCTGTATATTGTTGTAACAGCAGGTCAAGGGGTTTTAATTCCATGCTGGGTTTACAAATACTGACAGTGATCATGTTACATGAACTTAACCATTAGGATGGACACATATCAGTCCTGGTTTAGATGAGATTAGTCTAGATTAGACTAGCCCCTTTGCCTGCTTTTGCCTAGGCTTGTGATGATGTTTCCTGAGAAGCACAAAGATGGTAAGAGGGCACAGAAAAGAATATATAGTACAAGGATTGTGTCAAATGCCAAATAGAATTTTTTTGAATCCTCATCATTGTTAAATATTATAAATTTTCTAAACACCATTCGTGTGAGTGCCTGGCCAGTTTCAGGACAAGGTCCAGGTACTTCTAAATGTGCCAACTTCATATTGAACTACTATGCCAATGATGTTCTGTTATTTTTTAATAAATATGACGACTTTATTTTCACAGTCGTGAGTTAGGCAGGGCTTTAAGTTCACTGTTAAGCTGCCACTGTATAGGATGTTGAACAGTTACTATAATGCCACTGTAATGTAATGCTAATGGCTGATTATAGACAGTTACGATGCCAAACTACTGCCCATTTCTTTCTTGTTTTTCCATCTGTGCTATTTCATTCTAGAGGCATAAACTCAAACACAAGTTCTGTGCTCTAGGTTTTGACGAAGGAGTTTTATACACTGCAGTCGTCATCCGAGAAACGCATAGCAGAGCTGCAAACCCAGAGTAGTGAGCATCTGATGAGGCTGAATACCTACGAGAAGCTGGAGAAGGAGCTTGATGACATCACAATGCAGGCAGCAGAGAGTAAGATGTCTGTCCGAGCTGGGATCACAATCTGTTTATTTATCTGTTTATCAGTTTATCATTACTGTAACATTATACTGTCTGAGCAGCTGAGGTTTAAGGACCATGCTGAGTTTCCAGTTCTTCTGATTTCTGGTTTATGGACTGTGGTAGGGAACCAGAGCTTCCAGAAGAATAATAAGTAGTAGTATAAAAAACAGAATATCAACTACAACAACAACAACAACAACAATAATAATAATATAGTAGTAGTATAAGTAACATAATAATATTTATTATGAGTTATAATAAGAAGTAGTATAAAGAACACTATAATAACAATACCAATAAGTTGTAGTAGTATTAATAACATAATAATAATAATTAATATTAGTAGTAATAATAAGTAGTAGTATAAAGAACACTATAATAGTAATACAGCAACAATAAGTAGTAGTAGTATAAATAATATAATACTTACTAATAGTAAGTAGAAGTAAAAGTAGAACAGAATAATATCAATAATGGTTGTCGGAATAATATAAATAACATAATAATAATAATTAGCAATAATAATAGGGAGAAGTATAAAGAACAGAATAATAATTATATTACTATTATATAAATATAACTGTCCATTTTAGTTGTGAAGTAACAGTGCTACCCACCTGCCTAGATTTTGGTTGTAAACAAATATTTGTTAATTTGATGAAAATGTAAGTATTCATTAGATACGACTGTGCAGTAATGCTTGAAAAGTTTTTCTTTCCGCTGCATTTATCTGTGCATCTATGATTTACTGACATATACGTACATGAATACATTCATTATTAATTCGACATCCAGCATCATTTCTAGGGCTCTTGGGATGATTCGAATTAAGCCGTCGTCCCGTCTCCTCTCAACATTCTGCACACGCTCACTCACCGCTAATTCAAAAATGACTTTTATCCGACAGGTGATTCACACATTTAAATCGAGCACTTTAGCAGGAATAATAGCAGATGTAATGATCTGACTTAAGCGAAACGGTACAAAGATAAATGATGGGACGGTTGTAGCCTAGAGGAGAGAGCTTTGACCTGTCAACTGGAAGATTGGTGCTTCATATCCAGGCTCTGCAGCCACTGTTGGGTCCTTGAGCAAGATACTGAACCCTGTATGCTCCAGGGTACGATGGATGATCTTGCGCTCTTACCCCAGCTAAAAAAATAAATAAAGATCTTCTATACATACTCATCGCCCGCAAATTCCATCGTGTGTATCGTTTTCATGCCGATTTCATGATGTCGATTCTGCTCAGCTAAGATGTTGAGATTTAAACTCTCTCAGCCATTTCAGACTCCTTTTGTGTGTTTTTTTAAAGAGCAAAATTCTGTTTTCCCAGCAGGCTAGATGGAGAGACAACCAAATGCTTAAAGGATTTTGCTTGTTTTACAGTTGAAAATGAAGACGAAGCAGAGAGGGTGCTGTTTTCATACGGCTATGGAGCAAATGTACCGACCACTGCCAAGAGAAGGATGAAGCAGAGGTAAGAACCGAGCCCGTCCAGCTTTTTCTGAACGCCAAAGAAAAAGGTAATCGGACATGGAAGAATAACCAGTGCGCGCATAACGTTCTGTTTGGTTTGTTTACTCTTTAACGATATATATTATACAAATGATGGAGTTCATATTTGGCGATAGTCTGACTGTAGTTAGCTTTCTAATCGTGTAATTTAATACCTTAATCTTCTTTAGTATCCTAATCTTTCACGGTTAGATTTCTGGTTAGATTTCTTATTAATGTTTTGTGTTCATTGATGGATATGACATTATACAGCAGTAAATAATACGCATGAATATGACTATGTTCTACTTCTGACACATGCAGCACATTTCTAATGTCTTCAGTGCAGACCTGAGCATCTTAAGGCCTGTGGGCCACATACGGACCTCTGTGTATCTCTGTCCAGCCAGCGGTTTGTCAGAGATTAACACAAATCTTTTTTTTACACTAATAGGAATGAATCTTTTGCATTTAAGCCGATCCGTGCAGTGATACACACACTAGGGGGCAGCAGTGAGCACACATGGCCGGCACGGTGGGCAGCCCTAGCCACGGCGCTCGGGAAGCAGTTTGGGGTTCTGTGTCTTGTTGGTGTTGTGTGTTTGAATTTGAATCCACCATGTAAAGTAGTCGATTTATTCGAGTCGTCTTTACTGTGACCGGTGCCTGTGTAGGCAGTAAGACAGCAAGGCAGCTCGCTAGGTTTTTAAACTCGATCAAAGTGCCTCCCTGTTAATACTGTTAACACAACCTGTTAACCTGTTAACACAACACATCGTAAAAACAGTTTATTGAACGTCAACAAAAGTTGGTGACATTTTAAATTGGGATATTAATCAAATGTTTTTTTCCAGTGTCCACATATTTTTGTCCATCTAGTGTCTCTGGAGGATCTCACTCGTTCCAGTGGAATGTTTACAATCGCCTACATTTTTTTTGCAGTGTTCACCTGGCACGGAAGGTTCTGCAGCTGGAGAAACAAAACACTCTGTTAAGGAGAGACCTGGAGAGGAGCACTGCCCACACGGGGCAGATCTCAGAAGAGGTACGAATCTTCACTCTTCTTTCTTTAAATCTCATTCAAGTCTGTCCAAGATCACCGTTAAAAATGCACACAAGCTCATAAGAGTTGAATCATGACAATCTTGGGTGTTCTACTCCCACCATCCAAGTATTATCATACATTTATATTTATACTACACCCTCTGCTTATTAGTATTTCTTCACACCCTCAATTTTGTCCGAAGCTAAAAATATTCCCACCGAATTCCTGTCCTGACGCGTCCGCGAACTACAGTTTTACATTTCAAGTTACGTTGCATCACGCAGCACGCACCGTTATCAAGAGAAGTGCTCTGCGGTCTCCCCTGTAGACAGAGACCCTCGTTCTAATTCAAATAGGCTACAGTCCAAGAACACCATTAAGCTAAAACCTCCGTTAGACAGGAGTTAGTACAGCTACAGAAACAAAATCAAAGTCAAGGGAATTTTTAGTGCTCATTTAAGTGCTTAGTGTAGAAGTTAGTCTTTAGTCGCCGCTCGAAGATGGTAAATGTGTTGAACGTTCAGACAGCCAGGAAAGTTTATTCCACCACCTTGGTGCCAGTATAGTGAATATCCTGTACGCTTTTCAGTCTTGGGTCTCAAATCGTGGCTCACGACGGACCATGCTTTTGGCACGAAAGGTACAAGGTAGGTAGTGCCTATTTTTTGAGCAATTGAGGGCTAAAGGCTTTCAGGATCTCGGGTTTAAATCAGTGAACTTCTGCTCTCTAGTCTCTCCAGTACCCTAACCACTAAACTATGACTGCACTACAGTATAGCTGTACACGTGTTAGCATGAGCTTTCTGTCATGACTGTAACCAAAGTTATAATCCTATATAAATATAATCCTAGTAAACAAACAATAAGCTGTGTTATCAGCTGTCTACACTGACATGAGCTATTTAGGAGGTAGGCGGGATGATCGGGGCTACGATAGGCTGTAATAGAACCGGTGAAACCACTCCAGCCCCAGTCATCTCCAGGAAAAAGTGGTGATTAAAAATGAATGATCTACTAATCATTAAGGCGATTGTAACCATGAGTTAAACGTTCAAGTATAAGTAAAGTCTAAACATTCAGCTAGTGCACACAATTCAGATACGTTTGTAAAACCGTTAATAATTGAGGCCATCATTTTCTCTATATTAAATACATTACATTACATTGCATTTAGCCGACGCTTTTATCCAAAGCGACTTACAATGAGCAGACAGGGTTAAGGGCCTTGCTCAAGGACCCAGCAGTGTAGCGGAGTGTAGCAGAGCCTAGATTTAAACCCCCAACCTTTGGGTTCCCAGCCCAACGCTCTACCCACTAGGCTACACTGTCCCTACATAAAACACATGAATACAACGTCTTTGCAATTGTCTCTTTACCCTTTTTTCTTTTTTTGTATTGAAATCGTGATGGGATCTTTTATTATTGTTTGTTTCACTTAATCTCGGGCGTTTGGATGGACAGCAGCACAAAGATAAGACACTGGTAAGGAAGAACAGACAACCTAAAACCACAATGATGACTGGTGAGAGGGAACGTTGAACGCTTTTAATTTCGACAATTGAAAAACTTTTGATCAGTGGCTCTAATGAAATGAAGTGCAGATGTATTTCCAGCTGCCTGCACATCCGAGTGTAATGTTTCGGGAAAAGGAAGCAAGCGTGTTCCTAGTTGTGCTTTTCACTTTCATAAAGATAATCCAATAAAATCATCTGCATTCATCTTTAAAATCTGCTCGACAGTTTAATGTTTATTAAGCAAAGCTGCTGCTTTTGACACGAGGTGAACATTAAAGGCGACCGTGTTTGGTGTGTAGATTCTCAGAACAAAGAGTCAGGGCAGCATTACCATCCATCTCTACATGAGTCAATGTGAGAACATGATGGACTTGGCTTTTTCCTGGCTACGCCTTTACCATCAGCAGAATTGCCTCCTTCTCTCTCTCTCTCTCTCTCTCTCTCTTGCTCTCTTTCTTTTTTTTTTTTTGAAGATTAATTGAACAACAGGATTTGCTCTATTTATAGACTTCCCGTTATACTCGTACAACTGTTGAATGCGGTCCCATTCATAGTTAAACTTTCTCCACCCTGATAATATCTGTGCAAATACACAATCACTCCGAGGTCGACTCAAGGATCACAGAA
This sequence comes from Ammoglanis amapaensis, assembly GCA_028566735.1. NCBI lineage: Eukaryota > Metazoa > Chordata > Actinopteri > Siluriformes > Trichomycteridae > Ammoglanis > Ammoglanis amapaensis. The sequence goes on from JAOUQU010424222.1 coordinate 8,697, forward strand.
GCATCTTCAAATCTCAGTAAATAAAAACTTAGTGTCAGAAGTGTCAGCCTTTCTTGTGATCGCAGTGTCCATTCTTTTAAATAAGACAAATCTTATAATGATGGAGGATTAATGAAGTTGCTTGCCGTTCCCAGGGAGTGTACTCCTTACTGCAAAGATTACACCGAGAGCGCAATCTATCTTTCTGTCCACAGTTCATTTTTGTAATCGCTCTGTTTTAGGGCCCAATTCAATTCAGCAGAATGTGAGCATTGTTGGTGATCAATTTCACAGCGAATTTACAGAAAATGTACAGGAAAAAAGAAGCTACATTTTCTAACAATCATTAAACTACATGTATAAATTAAATGACCTTGTGGTGATACACTGCTATTTTAGTTTTGCGATCAAGGTTACCCAATTGACAGAAAGATTTTATCCTATTCTTTAAAGGAGATAAATTATGAAAAAAATTCACTTTATTGCTTGTTTTTGTGTTTTCATGTGTGTCTCTGCTGCTCATATAAACACTCCAAGTTTGAATTAATTCTGTAAAATATTACAAACAGTTTAGCGTCTGGAAAAATGAGACGCTGGTGACTCCGGGAATTGTGATTTGCAATAAGAAGCCTCCTCGGTACCAACCATCACCTGACAAATGAATAGATAAAAATCATTATTTTATATACGCTCGGATTGCTAAAACCATCTCATAATATATAATAACTAGTAAACGGAGTACAAATGAAAAATGTTTATTACATTTTGCATTTCACAGCAAATTGTCGGTCACATGGGAAAAGACTCGTTTCACAGTCGGGTGGTGTTGGACTGATTTTTGCTGCCTTCAGCTTCGGGCAGCTTTCAGCAAATGAGAGGAATAATCTTGAAAGCTTTAAAAAGGTCTCTGCCGAGATTTCTGTCAAGGTGTAAAAGATAGAAATGATGCACCAAAAAAAAAAAAAATCAACAAACCACTGGGTATCAGAATTGTTCAAATTTGTGATGTGTAATTTGAAAAATCTAAATTATTGCTGCCCAATTTGGGGCCATGATTTTACATGATACAGAGGCATTAAGAGGGAGGCGCTGTGGAGCTCATGTCAGCCAGGACGGTTCAGCATTGTACCAGTTTCCATCAGTTACTGGGAAAAAAATGATATTCCGGGTGGACGAAATAAGTCTCTAATAAAGTCCTGATCTAACAATAGGCCAAGATTTTCCAAGCACTTCCAACCTGCTATGAACAGTAGAGGCAGACAGACAAGGACCCAAACCACCCCAGTTTGGAATCAAACCCGCGACCTTCTATCCACTGATCCAATTTCACGTAAGGCCATTATGAACAGTGATGTACCTGAACACACGATGAACTGAATATTTTCACATGATTAAAATAAACGTCATCGTTCATGTGTTCGGCATGGAGAACAAATCATGACGATGTCTTGTCTATGAAAAATATTCGCTTGTTTAATTTTATTTATGTCAATATTCGTATTAGTTGCTTTCCTCCAACAATTAAAAATGGCACTGGTGCCAAAACATGTGATTATTCTTGTTGTTTCGATGAACTACAGGTGCAACCTGGCAACCCTGGAAAGGCATTTAACTATGACGCGTATGAGGCAGCAGTGTAAAATTAAACAGTTGATAAAACGAACAGTTGTTTTACTCTCTGCATTGCTATATTTAGTTTACATTCCCTCGAAATCTCATCTCTTCTTTATAAGTTTATATTTCATTGAATGTTTCTGTTCCTCCAAAAGGAAAGATCAACAAAATCATTGTTCTTTTGAATAAACAGAAGTTTTGTTTTTACCAATTAGTAGGGCTGTCCGCAAATAATCGATTAGTCGTTGGTCGACCGAAAAAATTACTAGTCGGCCAAATTCCATTGGTCG
>JAOUQU010424232.1:0-10578 GCA_028566735.1 Ammoglanis amapaensis
CTAAAAATCCATTTAATATATGGTCCTCGAATGGAGGACGTATCAGATATTAAACTGATAAGAACAGATTTTTATTTTATTTTATTTTATTAGAAAATAACACACAATTTACATTCCACACTCATAATTACCTGCCCACCACCAACACCAGTGTCCCTCAACCCACCCACCCACCCAACCTTTTAACCATAAATCAAAACATAGCAAACAGTTCTCCCCATCTTTCCTTTGTTTTCCTGTGCCCCATAGATTCAACATCTTCCCTCATTCTGTTCTTAATCTCCCCTTCTACTCTTTTAATGATTCTTTTAGCATCTTGTCCCGCTTTGTTTGTGGCCAGCACCTCCTTTCTATCCCTCCATAGACCTCTTTTGACCACACTGATTACCAGCCATATTATCTCTTTGCTCATCCCCCTCCTCACTCCCTGCAATCCCCCCTTTACCACTTCCCAACTCAAATTCCTCAGTTTACCATCTCCCACTATCCACTTTCCAACCCTATCCCAAACCTTCTTGGCTACCTCACACTCCCAGAAGACATGGTAAATTGTTTCCTCTTTCCCGCACCCTTCCCTTACACACCACCTACTCTTGCTTAATCCGTGTCTGTGCATTATTTCTTTCACTGGTAATTTCTTTTGTGCCATCATCCAGTTGAGATCTTTTAGCCCATTTTCCAATCCCTTAGGCTGGATCCTGGTCCAGTTCACCCCTGCTTCTGTCCTAATTCCGCTCTCCCTCTCTCTCCTCTCCCTCACCTTCTGATACAAAATTTTCTGATACATGCAAATTGCTTTATCCTTCCCTTCTGGGTTCTTTCCCAACCATTTTACCATTGTCCCATAATGCCAAGGAAGTTGTTCTGCCCTTGGCCCACTATTACACCAGGTCATTACACCTCTGGCCTGGTACGCGAAGTATAACTTCTTAAAGTACCACCCTGGGTGGTCAGCCTCACCTGCCAAGTCTTTCATTAAGCAACTTACAAAAAGGCAGTCCATTTTTAGCCCCACATCTATCACTCCCCTCCCCCCCTTTTCCACATCCCTCATCATTATCTCCCTTTTTACATACTCATATCTCCCCCCCCACATAAACCTGAAGACCTCCCTATGTATCCACCTCTTGCCATAAAAAGGCATTGGAAAGACATAAGCTAGATAAGCCAGTCCCGATACCAGTTCCCTTTTAACCACCTCACTTTTCCCCAGCAGCGTTAGCTTCCTGCTCTCCCACCTCCCCAGCCTCTGTCTAACCTTCCTCAGCTTCTGCCCCCAGTTTAACCCCGCTGTCCCCTGGTTCTCATAATCTATCCCTAGCACCCTCATCGGCCCCTCATTTCTCTCTATCTGCCCTACCCCCCTATCAACCCTATCTTTCAATGTCCCGAAAAACTTTACTTTTGACTTACTACTATTTAATTTTGCCCCAGATTCCACCCCAAACTCCTCCACTATCTCTAAAGACTTTTCTATCCCTAGCTCCGTCCTCCCTATGAGAGTCACATCATCTGCGTACATGGACAGCTTCACCCGAGCCCCTCTTGCCCCTGGCAAAATTGCTCCATCTACCCCTTCCTCCTTCCGTATCCTTTCTGCAAGCGGTTCCATGTACACCACGAACAGCAATGGCGATAATGGACAGCCCTGTCTAATCCCCCCACCACTGCTGAATTCCTCCCCTATCCATTTATTTATCCTAACTCTATTTCCTACTCTTTTGTATAAAGCTCTCACCCATCCTATCATGTTCCTCCCCAGCCCCATTCTTTCCATCACCTTAAACAAAAAACCCCTGTCCACCCTGTCAAAAGCCTTACTTAGGTCCAGGCTTGCCACTATTAGTGGCAACCTTCTCTCTTCAGACCATGCAATTAGGTCTCTCAGCAATTGACCATTCCACATTGCGTGTCTCCCCTCCACTCCACATGTTTGGTCCTCGTGTACTACATGAGGCAGCGCTCTTCTCAGCCTTCTTGCCAAGATCTTTGCCAAGATCTTGACATCGACACCCAACATGGTCAATGGTCTGTAATCCCCCAGATCTTCCCTATTCCCTTTCTTAAAAATTGGCACTATTAGCCCTGTCCCTAATGAACCCTGTAGCTCCCCCACCTTCCTCACCTCATTGTAAACCCCCGCTAAATCCTGTGCTATCAAGTCCCTAAACTCCTTATAGAATTCCCCCCCTAACCCGTCTAAACCTGGGGCCTTCCCCCCTTTTAGTTCCCTAATTGCCTCTTTAACCTCCCTAGCCTCTATGTCTCTATTTATCTCCTCCTCTATCTCTTTTGGAACCCTCCTATCTATACTATCCAAGCACCTACCTTCTCCCCTAGCCTTAACATTCCTTCCGCTATAGTACTCCTCGTAATATTCTGTCCCTACTCTCCCCATCTGCTCTGCCGTCTCCTCCCTATCCCCATCCTTTCCTATCAGCCCCGCTATCACCTGTTTCTCCATCCTCCTTTTTGCTTCCCTGATCCAATACCCGCTTACTTTCTCTTCTCTTTCCCTATACTCCTTCCTTGCCACCACCCAAGCCCTCTCTGCCCTCCTCTCATATACCCTTTTCATCTCCTTGCCCAGTTCCTGAAGTCTTTCTTTGGCCCCCACAGTCCCCTTGTTTACTTGCCCTGCCTCTTCTTCTATTCTTTCCCATATTTCCCTCACCTCCTGCCTCTCCATTCTTGCCCTCTCCTTACTCTTATCTATTGCCCACCTCTTGATCCTCTTTTTAACTTCCTCCCACCACTTCATTTCCCCTGTACACAAGCATTTTAGCTTCCTCCACCCTTCCCATAGTTTCACAAACTCCGCCGTCGACCCTTCCTGTCGTAGTATTTTTGTATTAAGCTTCCAATACCCCCACCCCCTAGTTTCCCTCTTTCCCCTTATGTATATCTCCACCACCTCATGGTCGCTAAACCAAGCCCACCTCTTTCGTCCCCTAACTAACTCTACTCCATTACTTATCATGAAACCATCCAACCTGCTTTTACTTCCCCTTGAGTTGGTCCATGTGGCCTCCTTCATCCTTCCTCCCAACTTCCTTCCTGCATCTACCAACCCAAGTGAATGCTGCAGGCCCTTAATGTATTTCCCCCCGCTCGCTCCATCCTTGTCTAAATCGACGTTGAAATCCCCACCCACTATTAAATCCCTCCCACCAAACCCCAACACTTTGATTTCCTCAAAAAAAACCTCCCGTTTGCCTCCATCCTGTGGCCCATACACATTCAAAAGTCTCACAACGCTCCCTCCCCACTTTATATCTACCCCCACCAACCTTCCCGCCTCCCCTTTAAGCTCTTCTTTCAGCTCCACACCCCATCTCAGCAAAATCCCCACCCCACTTGAATAAACCCCTCCCACCGACCACGCAGATGGCCCGCCCTTCCATTCACTCTTGAATGTCTTTATGTCCCCAGAGTCTTTCAAATGAACTTCTTGGAGAAAAATAATATCCAAACACAAGTCTTCCAGAAAACTAAACACAAAACTTCTTTTCTTATTGTCTTTCAAACCCCTGACATTCAGGGTCCCGATCTTTAAAGTTTTGTCCATTGTTCATAAAGCAAACTTAAAATGAAACTTGTACTTTCCCTTCCATCAATTCCCAAAACAAAATCCCTCCCTCCCCCCTCCCCCCTCTTGCTTTCTTGATCCTTTCCCTTTTTTTCCCCTCCTATTAACTTGTCCCCAATCACCCTCTGGAGGTTCTCCCCCCTGCCCATCCTTTCCACCTCCTCTCCCCGTTCTCCCTTTAATCGCCTTCTCACCTTCTGTCTCTGTGTCACTGTCCTCTGTTAAGCTCTCTTCCTCTGCTCCCCCTGCCGCACCTGGCCGCTGTTCCTCCAGGGAGAAAGGACTCCACTCAGGACTCTCCTCGTCCGGGCCACCAGGTGTGCTCTCCATCTCCTCAGACACCTCTTCCTCCTCCGATGTCGTCACAGATTTCTGCATGTCCCCGGTCTGATCCTCTCCTGTCCTCCTCTTTTCTTCTCTTTCGACCTCTTCTCCCCAGCTCTTGTTGCGCTTCCTTGACGCTGCTGCACCTTCCCTCTCCTCCTCCATCCTCTCCTCTCTTTCTACTTGTGGCTGCTCTTCCCTCTCGCCACCTTGCTTCATCTCCAGACCTCCGCCTTTCACTCGGCCTGCGTAGGTGTTGTCTCGCTCTGGGCAGTGCCTGTACAGGTGGTCTTTGCTGCCGCACAAGCTGCAGGACTTCCCTTCCTCACAGTCTTTTGTCGTATGTCCTGCTCTGCTGCAATTCCAGCATTTTTCCACCTTACAGGACTCTTTTGTGTGCCCAGTTTCACCACACCTCCAGCACTGCATCGGCTGACCAGGGAACCAAAGGAACCCCCGAAAGGGCCCAACAGCAAAGTTCCCCGGTGGGTAACTGACAGTCCCTGCCGCGTCAGTGCGGAACTTCACCATATATTTTCTCCTCCCGGTCCAGATCCCGAACTGGTTCCGAAGAAGTTCCATTCCATCCACCTCTGTGCAGTACCTCTTCAGGAAAGTAGCAATTTCGGCCTCTGCCACGAAGGGGTTGTACATGTGTACAATTAGCGGCGTCCTCTCCTCTCTAAACATTGGCCGGCATCTTAATCCCTTCATGGAGTCGTGGTCTTTGTTGGAGGTGCACAGTCCATAAAAGTCCCTGCAAGCACGAGGTGAAACCAAGGAAACATCGGCGAAACCAGCTCTCGTAAAGTCCTGCAGGCAGAAAACGTCAGAGAAATCCATTCCACAAAGCTCCTTTATGATCCTTCTGCAGATCCAGTCCAAAGAAAAACGCTTCTTTTCCTCCGCTGATGCCTCTTCGGTTACTTCAATGCGCACTGTATTTCTAGCAGCCGCCATACTTCCTTTACCACCGCTCCTCTGGTCCTCGAATGGAGGACGTATCAGATATTAAACTGATAAGAACAGATTTTCTTTTGCAGAAAATTTATTGTCACCATTCACCTCTTTAACATACAATTTACAAATAAATATTGAGTTAACAAAGCTAAAAACATCAGATAAAACACAACTTGTGTTTAAAAGCAATATTAATCCAATAAATTATTTAAAAAAAAAGATGAATATGATAAGAGATGATAAAAAACAGTATTACATCAAGAAATTTAAAACACAGTAGATCTATTACTTAAAACATCAGAACATTATTAAAAACCTGTTTAAAAGTCTCTGTTGTCCTGGACCGGGGTGTGCCCCTAGCAAGTTGGCTCCATCCTACTCTCCGGAACCCAGCTGCACCGGAGGCCGACGACTCAGCGGAGACCCTCGCCCTTTGCCCGCTGCTCTTCCAGGTGTCCGGGGGCATCTACGGGAGCCCAGGACCGTGGGGTCTGGACCCTAACCTATTTTGGACCTCGGCCCCCCTCCTCCGAAAGCCGTGGTGTAGTGCCTCCTGCAGCCGAGATGTTACCATTTTCTGTTGGACGTGCAGTGGCACAGTCACCCGGTTCCCCACCAACAGGTTGCGGCAGGCCCATATGGCGTCTTTGCAACTGTTGAGGGTGAGCCAGAGCACCTCGAATTCTTTTGCTGGTAACTTTTCTGTGCCCTGGCCCACCCCATACACCACTAGTTGATGGTTCAGTTGATGGGCCCCCCCTGCTGGTAGGCACGGGAATTGTGGGGGGCCGATCATGGCCCACAGGTCCCTCGCCGCACTGCACTCCCAGAGCACATGCCGCACTGTCTCTGGCGCGCCACACCCGGGACGTGGGCAGATGGGGTTCCGTGCCATGCCCCGGGAGTGCATCACGGCCCTGACCGGGAGGATCTCATGAGCCGCCAACCACGCCAGGTCCTTTTGCTTGTTCAGAAGAGCAGGATGGGCCGCATTTCTCCAAACACGTTGTGCCTCACCTAGTGTGAGGCCAGGGATTGGACACACTTCCTCCCGGTCCTGGACAAGAGAGAGCATAGATCTACTGTCAGATAAAATGGTGACACTTTCCTTTTCTAAATCATAGCTTTTTAAAAACTTTTTGATAAAACAATATTCATTTGACAAGTTAAAAGACACCGGGGTACGCAAATCAGGCTTAAAAATCTTCAAAGTCCTTAAAAGAGAGCCCATCCAGAACTTCACCATCGCCGTTGTCTTCTTGTTTCCGGATGGGCCCGTTGCATATTTAAAATGGAGGGCGGTGAACAAGCTTCCTAAAAACAGGTGGGGGTCTGGGAGGCCTTTCCCTCCCTTTTCAGGCCTTTTCTTCACTTCCGTCCTTCTTAACCTTTCCCACTTGGACCCCCACAAGAAGTAAAACACCGCTCTCTCCAACTGGCGTGTAAAGGACTTCGGGGGGCTAAAAACAGAACATAATAATAAAAGCAAGGGTAAAATCATAGCTTTAATTATTAAAATTTTCCCTTCCATCGTCAGCTGTCTTAGTCCCCAAAACCCTAATCTTTGCCTAACTAACGCTAATTTGTCAGTCCAGTTACCCCGTCCACCTCCCTCTTTGTCAAACTTCACGCCTAAAATCTTAAAATCAGTTTCCTTAAAATCTACATTCAAATCCGGTCTAACATGTCCCCACGGCCCAAAGAGCTGGGCCTCGGACTTACCTCGGTTCAACTTAGCGCCCGAGGCCCTTCCGTACCAGTCAGTCAAGTCAAGTGCTCTTTGGGCCGATAAAACGTCCGTACATAAAAGCGTTACGTCGTCCATATACAGGGTACATGTCACCGTCAGTCCACCTGGAATGTCCAGTCCTGTGATCCATTTGTCCTTTCTCAAGATCTGTGCCAGCGGCTCGATGCATGCAACGAACAGGAGTGGGGATAACGGACACCCCTGGCGAACGCCACAGCGAATATTGATCGCTTTTGAAAGGTGCCCATTTACAAGAATTTTACTGCTGATGTCATTATAAAGCAGTGCCACCCACTTTAACAACCTCCCTGGGAAGCCCATTTTTTGCAGTACCCGTTCCAGGAACTGGTGCGAGACCCGATCAAAGGCTTTCTCAAAATCTAAATTTAAAGCTATAAGTCGGATATTTCTGTCTCTCGCAAAACAGATGGCATCACGGACCAGCACTAGGCTGTCTGTTATCCTCCTTCCAGGGACGGCACAGGCTTGATCCGGGTGAATCAAGTCCTCTAAAACTGTTGTCATCCTAGTGGCTAAAATTTTACTAAAAAGCTTCAAATCAAAATTTAAAAGAGTAATCGGTCGCCAGTTCTTAATGTCAGTCTTGTCACCTTTTTTATATAACAAACTAACTATCCCTATTCTAAAACTGTCTGGGAGTCGGGTAAGTCCTTCCAATTCCTTAAAAACGGTCAACAGGTCAGGTGCTAAAATATCATAAAAAGTTTCATAAAATTCCAAGGGAAGTCCATCCATTCCTGGGGACTTCCCTTGTTTAAAACTCTTCAGACATTTTCTCACCTCTAAAAGCGTAAAATCATGAACTAAAACGTCCTGTTGTCCGTCAAGTCTTTTATCTAAAAAATCTAGGACTTCATTTAAAACTCTTTCGTGCACTGATTTTTTTGAATACAATTCTTGATAAAAGGTCTCAATTACACTAAAAATTTCTTCGTTGCTTCTATAAAACCGATCTTCTTGTTTTAAAAGTGTAATTTTATTGTCTTTTGATAAAACCTTTTTAAAAAAATATCTGGTGCATTTTTCCCCTTCTTCTATTTCCCTTTCTCTACTTCTTAAAATCACTCCCTTGCTAATTACCTTTGCTAAAACCGACATTTCCTGTTTGACCTCTTTAATTTCTTCACTAAAATCCATTCCATTATTTAAAAGATTAAAATATCTCTGCAGCCTTTTCTGCAGCCCCATCATGCACCTATTCTCCCTGGTCTTTTTTTGTCTCCCTATCTTCCTAAAAAAGTCTTTTGTCCGGTCTTTTACCATCTCCCACCACTGTGCTCGTGTATCAAACATGTCCTGGAGGGTCTGCCAGAGTCTGTACTGCTCTCTGTACTCTCTAACTACCTCCTCTTCTTGTAACAGAGAGCAGTTCAGCCTCCACAGCCCTCCACCTACAGTCACACCGCAGGGGAGTGACAGGGTGCAGGATAGCATGACGTGATCAGAAAAAAAGGCGGGGATCAATTTTGCATCGCTTGGTGGACAGTCCCGTGTAAAAACATAGTCGATGCGAGAGGCTCTGGTACCATCACCACTGAACCAGGTGAAGCCCCCCTCTCTCTGATGCATGGATTTAAAACAGTCGACTAATTTAAAGTCCTTTACTAAATTCTTCAATAAAACCGATGTCTTGTCAATTCTAAAATCATCCCCCGCCCTTCTCCGGTCAGTCCTGTTTAAAACACAGTTAAAATCACCCCCCACTATGAGGGGGACGCGTCCTAGCATGTGGGGCTGCAGGTCCTCTAAAAGCTCGTACCGTTCATCTTTCTCATTAAAACCATATACATTTAAAAGCGTAAAATCCCTATCTAAAAAGGTCAAGTGCGTCAAAAGTGCACGTCCAGGTCTCACCACCGTGCTGCCCTTTACCAAGATGTGGGGGTTCTTTATTAAAATGGCCACTCCATCTGCCCGGTTAAAATTTGATCCACTCCAGATGGAGGGCCCAGAGGTCCACATCTGTTCCCACTTTCTGTATTCTTTTGCAAAAGGCAGCGAACACTCCTGTAACAGAAACACATCTGCACTGAGAGTGTTCAAATGGGACAATACGCTGTGTGCTCTTGTGGGAGCTCTCACACTTCTGACATTAATTGTTATAACTGTGAGAGCCATGAGCCAAAGGAAAATTAAAAGTGTTAAAACAATAAAACGGTACTTACTTAAAGGAAACTAAGGGGCGGCTAAAACAGAGAATTAAAATCAATTTAAAATCATGTCATATCATGTGCCCCCTGTTGCTCCAGGTTCTCCATTTGTTTGGAGCCTGGAAGGCAACATCGGTGCCTGGCCTCGGTCCTCACAGAGCCATGCTCTTGTAGGACCTTTGGCGTCGATGATGTGAGCTCGACACACAAAAAGGATACCTCGTTTGGTGAATTAGAGGGCCATAGACGATTCAGGTCTTCCGATGAGGAACTACCTGACCGCCGCTTGGCCCTCTGCTTCTTCTCCGATGACACGGATAATGGAGATATCGCTGGTCGTTTGGATGTCTGAGCACTCGGAAGTGAGCTCGTTTCCTCGATGACACTCGGAGTGTCGCTCACTTCCGGGACTGTCTCCAAAGAGACAGTCGTTGTTTCCCCTTCACTTGATTCCATACTTTCCTCTACAACTGTCGCTTCCTTTTCCTTTTCCGTTCCCACTGCCTGGGAGTTGGCTCCACCCACAGCCTCCTCCTCCTGTCCTATCACAGGTAAGGGCTGTGGGTTTGAATTTCCCGCCAAAACACTCTCTTCTTTGTTCTCCACTCCTTCAGTTTGTGGTGGGGGAGCCATTTTGGAAGCTTTTAACTTGTTGGCAAAAGACTTGGGGCAGTCTCTGTAGAGATGGTTGAATTCTCCACACAGATTACACCTTCTGCCATTGGTGCACTCCTCATAAGTGTGCCCAATTTCTCTACACTTTCCACAAACTATCTCCTGGCACGCCTCTATCAAGTGCCCAAACTTGCCACACTTGCGGCAGAGTTTGGGCATACCCTGATAGTAAATGTAGCCCCGGTTTTCACCCAACACTATCATTGACGGCAGCTGAGTGAGGCCAAGGTAACCGGTTGGGTCTTCCCATTGTTTAATGGGAATACGCCAAGCACAGTTCCATATGCCATCCTCATCTAGAACCTTGATAGGTTGGCCTTTAACCGTGCAAAATCTCGCCAGCCACGTACAAATGTCCTCTCCAGTTACAGTCTCATTGAACATTCTGACAATCACTGTTTTCAGTGAGTTATCAGAAAGTTTCTCAACCTTAAAACTGGAGAACTGGTCCCTACACTCCTCAAATCTCTGCCAGAAGACTCTTAACAGTGGTGCAGTGCAAAAACTTAAGTCAAAACCTTTATTCCCAGGCAGTGCAACGATACAGTTAATTTCGTTTGGGGTAAACTTTAACGTTTTCTGGATCAGCTTCCTGGAGAAGTCTAACCTTGACATCTCCAGGAGCCTACCATCTTTCTCAACAAAGTTAAAACGCACGCTGTGGTGCCTCCTCATGCCGGCACGAGCAGCCGACATGGTGGAGGCACCAACAGCCCAATAAATTAATTAAAATGTGCTAAAACTGTGATAAAAGGGATAAAAGCCAAATACCTTAAAACCGTGGGTTAAAACAGGAACCGAAAACCTGGGAATAAAAGAGCAAAAGCAGTTAAAATTACAACAGCCTGTTATTTAAACAAACAAATGCAAGATATCTCTCTGACAGGGTTTCCTGAAGCCACTAAACAGGCTTCAGGATATACCTGCAGAGAGTCGATCGCAGTCTCAGTCTTCTGAACTTAGCCAAAAGGCCGAGAAGCGATAACCTGTAAACTGCACGCCCACGTCACGCACTCCAACCGGTAAGTGCCGCTCAAGGACGGCATGGGATAGCTCCGCCCCTCTCTGGCAGGTGGGACGTCTGGTTAGAGAGAACGACCTGAGACGAG